>JAZGTI010000246.1:0-75675 GCA_036877585.1 Botia kubotai | reverse complement strand
AACTGTAACTATTAGATCATTACAAATCTAAAAAAGCTGCACAGCACTGGTAACGGATGTGAGTGCTGAAGTTTCATATCGCACTGTAAACCACCTGCCAAGTGTCCTGTATGAGCTCGGAGATCCTCGCCCACTCGCTCTCCACAGCGCATCCCTTATCCTAAAACATCAACAGCAGGGGGCGGGTGGAGAGGGGGGCGGGGCGAGGGGCCGGGCGTCAAACAGAGTGCCAGCACTAACGAGATGAATCTATCCATTATAATGCTTTAACGAGAGTAAATGTGCGTGGCTGGTAATTAGTCCCGCCCCTGCATTAGCGCCGCTCCTCTGAGGAGCAGCTCTGTCTTGTGTTGCCAGAGGACATCAGAGCAGCTGAATGCATTACGCTCCAGATGCTGTGGATTTTCATCATTTAGATGCGTTTCCATCAGGGAGCGGATTGATCAGGCACGGTCACGGCAGATGAGAGCGCAGCATAATGACGGGCCGGGGAGGAAAACTGCTGCCGTTGTTCAAATAAAGAAACCCCATTAAGTAGCTCCCGGTTGCTAAGCAGACACGTACGGCTGTGTAGCAACAGAGGGTTTACAGGATGCGGGGCATTGTGCGATTCATGAGAACATTCTCGTGACTCAGTGTAATCAAGGGCTTAACAATTCAGACAGGTGCTAATTGAACCGAGCAGCCGAGAGATGTTTTTCAACTGCATCTGTAGCCAATAATAGTGATACACAAACTATTTCTGGTCTTCTGCCTTTTAGTTAGGGGACAGTATAGCATGCATACACGAAATGATGAGGAGGGCAAGGTTGTGTGCCAGATTCGATCATGTAGCGTCTGCATGAGCACCACAGCTCCGAGCTCAATAAAAACCAAGCTCAACGTCTTGAAGTCCTTCTTTAACCTCAGCTGAACAATATAACCGTGCTTCTAGTTTCCACAGCATACCACAGTACTGACTTTAACTGTACAAGCTGTGCCATTCAATCTACACTGCTGTACTGCATCTCGAGTTTCTCTTGAACATTGTTTGTTCAATATGACTAATAGCCGCTGATCTCTTCAGATTGACGTGAGGTAATTCAGCAGCTCTGGTCTCTGTTTATCATATACTGGACAATGCTAAGATGACACGACAGTTCTCTGCACTCTGTCTCACTCTCTCTGAAGTGTCATAAAGTCTTTGATTGGTTGATTTCTCTTGTAGTTTATCCTGATTTACCTTGTCAGTTGTCAGTTGCTCACACATATTTATACGTATTTATACGTTCAGACCGACCACAAGTGCACACCAGAAAATACTTGCAAAAACAATTATTTCTATTTTTCTCTTTATTACATTAATCTATTTGACACAGATAAACCCATTAAGCACTTAAGGTGACGGAGTGAATACAATCTGTGAAACAGTTTTGCCTTCCCTCGTAATACATTGCGTTATCTCCCAGTAACTTTTGTGTACTGCAAGAACACACACCATTTCCAAAATAAAAGTCCTGTCCTCTCTGGGGCTCTGTAGAAACATCACAATTCACAGCTCAATGTTCTATTGACAAATCAAATTACAAATTCAAGGTTTATCAGCTCAGACACTGTGAGGCAGATCTTTCTGCACTGACATTATTAACAAAAACCAAACCCTCACTGGTACTAGACGCTGAAGACGATTTCAAGTGATTTAAAGGTGATCTGTGAGCAAACACGCGGGTCCATCCATCTCACTAACCGAAGAAAGACAGCTAAAGTCTCTTTATTCATAACCAGAATGTCTTTTGACGTTTTCTGATACACAGTGCTTGGTACACAAACCGCTAGACTCTTGCATCTAACTACAACAACGCCTGGGAAAGACCTTCACTAACCTCAACAGGGTTTTCAACATCAAACCTGCTGCAAGCCGACTTTGATTTTAGCAGCTGGACTCTGGGGTCTAAACATTCATTGTATGGTGAATACAGCACATCTCAGTCTTCCTCCAATGACGTCCTCGCGGTAAGGAAGAGTGCTCTGAAATGGGCAGATTAGATTAGCGCTGGGAAGCTTTGATCTGCAGCTCGCTGACTGCCTTTGATCTGCACGAGCAGCTCTTCACCATGACCAGAACACAATATGAGCCCATTTCACTTCCATTTGTATCAATTCTATGGGCGAATACGACAATGAGAAGCTCTGCTCACCATCACTTGCTGCCATTTATCCCTAATCAGACTCACTTCAAGCCCTGAATGTGGGCAGTGTTCTGCAGCGGCGACTGACCATCAGAGCTCACGGCGGCTGACTTCAAATGGAGACTGCAGTTACGTGGAACAGCTTATAAAGACATGATGGTCAGAGTCTGGAATTACAGTCTTCATCAATTCACAGAAAAGTACCTTTGCTTTGATGGGATGCGAGGGATATAACAGCGACGCATTCTAGAATTATCTAGTATTGGGTTACCTTACCCATTATAGGGAAACCTATTTATGACATTTACGGTATTGTTTTTACAATTTACAGTTTTACAGTAACAATGCTGAAGATTGAAATCAACACCCAAACAAACAATTTTGTGAATATTTGCTAGATGTCCGTCCAGGCTGTGTAAATAGAAGAATAAAGTGTATCGGACCGATCACCACAACACCATAACACTCTGGTAGCCAATCAGCAACAGGAGGCGTGTCTGCAAGCTGTCATTGCCTGTGTTGTATGGCGTGTTTGTTATTTTGAGGGCGGAGTAATGAAAGGAAGAGTGTGTTTGCTTGGGTGTCAATTTCAAATATCAACAGCACTTCTCAGAAATCACTTACTGCATCTTTAATTGCGGGTCAAGTCGTTTGTGCAGAGTGCCTTTTGTGTAATTTGTGTGAAGTACATTTTGAAAATCAGTCTCCTCCACGACACAAAGTTTCCTAGTGTGATTCCAATGGCCCAATACAGATCCTACTTTAAAATGAAGAAAAACTGCCCTATTAACATCAACAATTAATCTGATCCAATTAAATCTCCTTGACAACCTGAAACATATGACAGCCCTCCCAGAATCCATTTCTTTCAGCTAATCATAATTCAATTAATTAGTACAGAATTAATATTAGCATGAATATGAATAAGCCCTTCATTCGCTTGAGCTAACCTGTGTTGAAGGGGTTTGTATATTCCCTGGCCGTCACTTATCTAGCGCGAGTTTGAAGGACGCCAGCGGCAGGAAGATGCCCGTCTCGGTGATTGGCATAAACATGGCTCTCTTATTCCCATCTTCTATAACCAGACTGATAGTCAGTCATGACATGAGCCAAAATATTGATATGCTAAATGTCATGACACAGTATCAAGTTCCGGTTCATTCGTCTCACAATTCAAAGTTTCAACTGGAAAACTGAACATTTCCTGAGGTTTTTCTTCTCTCCTTTTAATGAAGGAGATCATTTGAAGTGAGAATCTCACAGAGACCCGCAGCTTTGACCTTCCACATTTGAAGGTCACGAGAATTGTAATGGCAAAAGTAACAAGGTGAACGTGATTAAGGACCGATAAGTGTGATTGAGGGACTTCTGAAACGCACCTGGAGGGAGGTTTGGTCTCTTCCTCTTTTTGCTGTTTTCTGTTCCGTTCTCCAGAGGACAGTCTGGAACCAGAGGCCCATTGGAGCTGCTGAATTGCAGAGGTTCGTTGTTTGTGGCGGGGTCAAAGGGCAACGGATTCAGTCCTGTGGAAGCAAAGAACAAATACATTTGGTTAATTTACCTCAATTTAGACACAAAATGTTCCTCAATTGGTAGAGCACTGCATAAGCAGCATGAAGACTATGGGTTCGATTCCCAGGAACACGTACTGATAAACGCATTTCTTTATAGCACTTATAAAAGACTTTGCCAAATGAATAAATGTAAATGTAATATAAATGACTAAAGCTTAGGTACACAAATCCCACATAGCAAGACTTTTGGTTTAAGTCTGGTCTAAATGGGCCAGGAATGACTTAAGACAGGAAGTGACCATCTGACCCACATGTAGAGTGAAAAAAACACTTTTTACGTGACGTTACCTGTAAATCTGAAGTTATAAATATAACCCTGATGAACAGACAGATGTGTGCAAGGACATCACGATTGTTTGCCTCAAACAAAATATTTAACTGGAAACAGCTTTTAAAGATTCAATGCCAAACAACTTGCAAAATTTTGCAAATCCAGCAACGAGTTTATCCTTGGAAAAGCTCATTGTAGAAACACGACTGACAAAAACCTGTACACCAGTCCTGACTCTTCAAAACAACGCCGGCTCAGACTGCAGCTGTTCTGTTGGAGAAAGATGTGTCCATTTCTGTCTGCAGCATACAGCAGACCATCAGTGAGCGATCGATGAGTGTACTGAGACTAACCGGAAGAACCCTGATTACAAGTTTTCATTCTCCCGTTTGTAGTCCTGTCTGAAACTAGAAAATGAACAGGACAGGAAATGGCCATTTAAGACTAACTCAAAGTGAAGCTTCGTTTCAATGATGGCATATTTCAGTCTGAAAGCCACAAAGACAGGATTATCCACACACACACACACACACACACACACACAATCTTGTTCTTTATTAACCCCTCTGTGAATTCCATTACAAAAATTGACTGCAGGTTCAGATGCGAAATTGGAAAAAGGTTTCGAGACGACAATCAATACCGGAGAACTTTCTTCATTTCCGTTCCAGAAAACAACATCCACAAAGAGACGCGTTATGAAACAAAAAGAAACAAAACCACACGATGAATGATCAATTTCATAATAAACGCCACAATACAGCTCTGGCACCCCAGAAGCACAAGATAAATAATTTCAATGAATGTTAACACCAGTACATCAGTTATTTCCTGTCTCAGTGTGCCACGCATGTTCGCGCTGTTTGGAATGCAGAGCGATGGCTGAGATACCGGCCTGTTCTCATGAAATATTCATAACTTCTCTCGGTTTACATTGTTGTGATTGGCATTACTTGCCTGAAGACACGCCCCCGTCACCCCCACATCCCAGAGGCCACACCTAATGGTGAGACAGAGAGAGAGACAGACAAACTGACACCGAGTTCAGAGGGCAAAGCTCAAATCTCTGGGCCATCACCTGCCCTCCGCAGTGAGCGATGATGGTGCACAACACACAATTCACCAGCGAGAAGAAAACAGAGATCTGAAGAGAGATGATGAAACTGTGTGTGAAGAGGCAGATGAAGTAAAGCAGGATATGGAATTTGTGACGGAAGCTGCAGGATGACAGTGCAGGAACAGACCGGAAAACAGGGCAGCTGAAGACTAATTTAAAGTGTGCTGAATAACCAATCCTCTCTCTCCCTCAATCTTACTCTCCCTCTCTCTCCCTCTCTCATCCTCTCCCTTACTCTCTCTTTTTCTCTCTCTGTCTATCTCTTTTCTCCTCCCTCTCTCTCTCTCTTTACCTCCCTCTCTTTCTCTCACGCTCCCTCCCCCTCTCTTTCTCAGTCTCTCTCTCTCTCTCTCTGGCTGATCTCTGATGTGTCACTGCAGGAATGAGAAGTTCTTGGCATAGAACGGGCTGTTAATGAGATAAGAGGATGTGCTGTTCTGTAATGATTCATTGAGTGAGAGTCCACATCAAGGTTGTGTATGACAGCAGCTGCTAAGGCTCGGTGATAAACTGAATACTTAAGATATATTCCTAATGATTTTGTTGGCAATATGAAATTAAGCATCAGTGTGAAAATGGCAGGGATTGTAATGCACGTTCATTTGGCTAGTTAAGTCTCCTGAAGGCCGTGCCAATGGACTCGTTTCACAACTCATTTTTCTCATGATTCACGAGAGTGTGAGGACAGATAGAGCAAATCTGATATCAATCTGCTTTCAGTGAATCAGTTTATTCAAATCGTAAATCGGGTATTTAAGGTATAAGGTATTTATGTATATATTGTTAAATATGCAGGTATTGATTTTTTAATGTACAGTACAGTATATCCAGTCATGTAACTGTACAGTGTTACTGTATTGATATAAATCTAAATGACGCATAAATGAATTTGGAGCAGTCATTATTTCACACAAATACACAACAAATCCATCACTTTCAATGATACTGACAATCTGCTTAAGCGCGTACAGTAGAGGCTGAAATATGAGCCCTCAGAGAGACAATCAAAAAGACCAACCCTGCGCGTGCAAGCGGCCGTGGCCCTTGACCGACCCCTGAGGGCCCCTCCAGATGGTGAGTGCTTACAGATCTCTGATGGACGTTTCTACTGCTCGCCTCAGACAAACTGCTCATATGCATGAAGAGGAGCTCTCCATCCATGACGACAACGTGAACAAATACTGACAGCGCTGCTGACACGGGCTATAAATAAAAAAAGAACAGCATGAAAACAGCCCATCAAGACTGCAAATGAAAGAACATCGGGTTCTGCTGGGCACGAATGAAAGCTATCTAAAAGTGAATCCAATTTGAAGAGCTGAATAACCGATCACAAAAAAAAGAAAGAAAATAGACAGATTAGAGGAGGCAGACAAATAAAGGAATTAGGTTGCATTCTAGCTGTGACATCGTTCTTCTGCAGATGGAGATGCTTCAAAAGAGACGCTGATGAGATTTAAATGAGTATTACTGTTCCGCAGAGAAGCAAGACAGATGCAGATCACACACTCGCTCAGACTCACACAACACTCTCTTATCTTTGAAAGAGCGAGGGAGAGAGAGATGAAGGGGAAGATGAGGAGCGAGAGATGAGATGGAGGGAGACTTTCCAGCAAGCGCAATCTCGAGCGATTCCTCGCTGGGCGTTCGCAGACAGCCGGAGGCCTCTGACGACAAATGAGTCTCATGAATTTATGGATGTGTTGAGGCCTGGCTGTGGATGAACGTTTCTCTCTTTGTTACCCAAGACAAGCGATTCCCTAACCTGTTTACTGGAATAACACAAATGTCTTGCGGCATTCGGCGCAGAATTGCACGATATCAGGAGTGTCTTGATTTGGAATCGCTCACTGACTTTGGTTCTCAATTTCACAAAAGTACATTTCCATCACAATGTAGCACTGTGCTTTAGAAGAACGATACGTTCCCCTCTCATCATCAGGGGCGGGGCTTGATTTGGGAGAAGACCGTTGTGTTCTCATAAATAAGACAAGACAAACTGTCTGAAGAAAAACACAATCGCCTCTGCTCTTCTACCCACAATCCAACAGGGAAATGTCACTCTGTGAGAAAAGTGTATTTCTTTGTTCTCTTTTCCAACACTTTCTCTGATAATTCACACAAAGTCTCTGAACGCATCAGGGACCAGAGCAACTGCCATGTGTACATAAGTGAATATGTTAGATAAAGCGATTCTTTGTGTTTTTCCTTGTGTTGTGTTAAATAGTTATGAGCAAGAGATGTGTTTTGTCTGTTTAAACTTTCCAAGATAACGATGGATCACAATTCACTGGACAGATGACAATTAGAAAAACAATAGTCAACTAGTGAGTTTATCCAGACAGAATTTTTCCTTTTAACTGGAGCTTTAATATTTATTTGCACCAGTGCTTTGAAGGTAATAGTTTTTAAGATATTTCCATAACGCAATCTCCAAATATTGGAAACACAGATGTGCGGTTGTGCACAAACAAGACACACTCTTGTTGAATTAACACATTGGATTACACACTCACTGAATATGTAACAGAAAAACCTTCACGCCTACTTATTCATGCGATCAGCCAATCGTGTGGCAGCAGTGCAGCGCAGAAAATCACGCAGATATGGGTCAGGAGCTCGAGTAAATGTTGACATCAGCCATGCAAATTAGTTTTCAACAGCGGTATAACGTTCAAATTCACAGACAAGATCTCTTTAATATCTCAATTACTTCTCCAATGAGATTAAATGGAGAGCGATTGGAAACTCCTGCGTCTCCGATATTTCTCCTGACCCCCAAAAAAAATCTCACAAATGTCTCAATTAGAGTTACATAAGAGATCTCACAGAGATGTCACAAACTCAGATTCTGCAAGTCTGCGACGAAAATTCAATATTAATTTCAAAACGAATTCACACATTACTTACTCAAATTGACCCAAATAATCCAGATTATTTTTGCTATGTAATCCACATTCCTATTACAGTTCGATACTCTTTAATGTATTTTAAAAAGTTGATACCTGAAGGACACAACTGAGAACTCCTGAGAAATCTCCTGAGATCTGAAAGAGCAACTGGTGAACCATAACTTTCCTCTGAGTGGCCTCTGTCTGGCCGACCGGCAGCAACATTGTAAAAACATCCTGTTTAGACCAGCCTGTTTAATTAGGTTAGCTTTAAAGATCAATTCACTCTTATGTCCTCAGACCCTCACAACAACACAGAAGTCAGAGAATGAGCCGAAACATATTAAGCAGAATTTTTAACTAGGAATCAAAAACACAGGAATTCACAGTCCTGACTGAGCGGTCCTCGAACCCTTCCTCTCAAAGGCTAAGAGAACGATCACATGTGTAAACAACAACAACAAGTTCTGAAGGTCTGGACAACATCACACAGCAGTTCTTCCTGGCCCCTCTGCTTACACCTCAGGTCCTCCACTCAGAAGAAAATGGATGAGATGCTAAATCAGCATTTAACATCTGGTCAGAAACCCACATCTCCTCTTATGAGAAAAAGATGAAGAGGAAATATCAGTCCTGCGGCAGCCGGGAAAGACAAACAACAGCAGCAGGCCAGTGGCAGATGAGGATTTGGAGGTGAATGTGAATGCTGTCGAGAGCTGGAGACCGAAACCAAACACCAGATGAGGAGAAGTTGAGTTCAGAGAAAACTAGACCTTAAGAAACAACAAACAAAGTGTCAAACCACCAAACACAAGTGGGACTAAATGATTCAGTCTTCTTAAAGGAATGCATGTAAACCATTAATTCAACACATGAAAGCGGAGTTCATACCGAGTGTAGATGCTGGAGGCAGAAGAACTGCCTTTTGCAAGAAAACAACAAATGAAAACACACACGGAGCGGATGTCATCTCCAGCTCTGTGTCAGGTCTTGAAACTCTTGCGCTCACCTGTCTCGCTCTCTTTCTCTCACTGCTTCACTGATCTCATCCACACTGAGCTGCAAGTGACAGTCACCACGCCAGCTGAGAATCATCACAGCCTTAACGTCAGCCATTAGGAAACTACGATATTCACAGCTGGAATAAACGAGAATCAATAATAATAATAATAATAATGACAACACCAGCAGGACTGACTGGAATCTCATATCTTCTGCTAAATACTGTATCAATAAAGCAGCAGAACACGTCTTAACACTCTAGGGTGTTATAGAGAAACCAATGCCAGAACTTCTGTTGTTTTTGCATGAATATACAGAAAACACACTTACAGAGCTGTGGATTTAACACCCCCTGGTGTGGCGGGCTGTGTTTTGTGCTAAACACATGCCACAGGCGCTGCCAAATTAGTTGGATCAATGGAGTAGCTGAAATGATACGAGCTCTGGTGATCAGAGCTAAAACAGATTCTACCCAATAGACAGTCCAATCTGTGTATGCCAATGTGTACAGATCAGCGGCTGGAGAGAAGCTGAGGGGTTCTCAGCCTGACAATATTAAAGGCAAATATAGCTGGTTGGGTGACTCTGATTGGATAATACTACGCCCACAGGAATCTGACCCAACAGAGATGAGAAAACAGGATCCCTGCTATGGCCTCGTGCCATCCAGTGCTGGACTGTTGTTTTTAAAGTGGTGAGGTGGTAAACCAGAAAATGTTTAAAGATCCCAGGGTTAGAATACAGACATGACGTCTGGCCGAAGTCATAAATGATGAAAGTGAAGTCTTGTGACATCCTGTAACATCCACAGACCTCCACTGACTGACGCATATTGCACACAAAAATGACAAATACTTTCTCAATCTGGCAACCTGTAATCTGATTGGCTGGATCGGTTCAACTTGGACATACAATACATTTTTACAGACTTTAACAGATGTTTTTACAGGCTCTAAATAACACATGCTGTTAAAACAAACTTTGTCGCTTGTTGGTCACACAATCCCTTTCCTGCCCTTCATTTCTCTGCTAGAATAACTGCATAAATCCTGGTTCACTACGCAGCTTAGGCAAAACGTTGGGCTCTGTGAGACTTGGCGAGGACTGGTAAGAGAAGTTCCAGAGAAGAGAAGTTCCAGAGAAGAGAAGTTCCAGAGAAGAGAAGTTCCAGACAAGAGAAGTTCCAGAGAAGAGAAGTTCCAGACAAGAGAAGTTCCAGAGAAGAGAAGAGAACCAGAGAAGTTCAAACCCCACACGGTATTGATCCACAAACTATCATTACTGAACCCTTGAGTCCCACCTCAGGTTACTTCACTGTCATTAATAAAAAATGTACTCAAAGCTGTTTTAGATGAAAGCAACAAATGAGCAAATGAGCAGGTACTGGGTTATCATGAACCCTCTCTAATTAAGTTGGGTAAAGGCGGGTGACTCAGCCTGTTACATTACAGAACATCCCAAAAGCTGCTGTTAATTCATCAAATCAAGCTGCACAACCGCCTCCTCCCACACAGCACCTCCTCTGTGCAAAGATTAATCCCAGCACTAACACAAAGTCCAGGAGCTCCTCGAAGCGCTGGCATCCGACTGCTCCAGCTGCTCCACAGCCAAACGCAAACTGAAGACGAGACACGTGTCTGAGTGGAGACAGAGCTGTTAAGACCTGAAACTCTCGCTCATACATTGAGTCTCAGCTTCACTCGGCTACACCTGCTTTTAATGTTTCTTACGCTAGTCTCTCTCTTTACAATACAGATGTTATTAGTAGCAGCTGCGGGCGTGTCTCATGAATCATTCATTCATTCATTCATCCTCAAATCCGTTCAAAAGTCAAAGGCCACAGAACAGATGAGCCTCTTCATGCTGCTCTGCAGGGCAGAGGTTGAACCCTTAATCTTTTGAGAGCCTATAAAAACAACCTAACCGAGAGATTATGGCCTGTCTATCAGTCTGAGAGAGAGAGAGAGAGAGAGAGAGAGAGAGAGAGGGGGTAAATGTATGTCCCAGAGCATTACCGTCACTGACCTGATGAATTTATCCAGACTTTTCCTGCGGTTCTTTGTCTCAGACAAAGCAACAATAGCAAAAACAACTAACAGAGATGCCCAAGTGCTGAACTGATGAGATTCCATGTCAGAATGTCGCCAGGCATATTGCAGAATGTACGCTGTGCTTTGACAATATAAATTCATATCTTTACATATATTTGTTTTTTGAGCATGACGGCCGTAGAAAAAACTTTTCAGGCTCTCCAACAATTAATCTGAGCTCTGGGAGTGCTTGAGCAGCTGCCCGGGGGAATACGGCACTTATTGCACTCAGTCAACACAGAGGTCACATTGTGCAGCTTAGCCAACAATGCGCTAATGTAATTGTACAAGGGTTGCGTTCTAGAAGCACTGGAGCGGTCACATCCACGACGGGCAGCATCGTGCAGGCCAACAGATGTTTCAGAGTAAAGAATGGAGGGTGGGAGGGGCTGTAATTTCTCAAGGTCGACTGACAGGCTGTCCTTGCTTCTCTATTGGTGCATTGACTGGGCAGCTCGGAGAATGATATCCAAAATTAGCTGAAAGCATGCACTATTGTACTGATGCCCTCGAGGCTGGTGATGATAACTTGTCACGGGTTCTACAGTAGCATTTAGGAAGGTGCAGGAATCTAGATCAGGGGTGGACAGTGAAGTGAGATGTTGCTATTCTTAGCCGAACCGCTAACACATTAGCGAATATACACATTAGCGAATATATAAGATGACTGCGATTCTGGGTAGATTAACAAACAAGGTACAGTTTCTAAGCGATCCATCTTACAGAAATGCTGTCTAACAGGATATTTTTGTACTTACAGACTCAAAGATTTTTACTTTAATGAAAAATTGCATAAGAAAATCGAGACAGAGTAAACGTGTTTAAATACAAAATCATACCCCACGTCATATAAAAATACACAGAGATATGATTAGGAAACACTTTGTCACACCCCTCTCTCTTCATATTCAGAAATCAGTTCATCTCACTAAAATGTTCAAGTAACCCTCAATACATGAAGCCTAATTTAGGTCCATTATTATTATTATTATTATTATTATTGCATGACATTTTCATGCAATTAAGCACATTTTGTCCCCAAACTCTCATTACCATAATATGATCAGATATTTAGCTTTTTTTTGCAATTCCATTATTCTTAATGATGATTCACATTAATATTAATAATAATATTTTCTTAAATGCTTCCTTAAGTGGTTCCAGGCTTCATTTTCTTCATATAAAACACAATTTTTATATTTTAGAATTGGAAGGCGTCACTGTTTGGTGGGGCTTATAGAGGTTCTGGTATTTCTGTCTTTGCTTCTGTAAGTTCTCTTACAGAAGTGTGAAACATGCCTGACCTGAAGATATGAATGAATCAATTAAAGGTGGTGGAGGCGGCCGGGGCGTGTAAACATCGATGCAAACGTGCTTTCAGCGGAGCGCGCTCAGCACAGCAGTCTCTTTATTGGCTGTTTGGTGGACGGTGAAGTTCAAAGGCTGATCTCATCAATGCTGTACAGTGTGTCTTTCCTACACCTGCCTCTGGTGCACACATGAAAGAACTTACATGTACACACACATCAACACAAACACAAACACAGGCTGGTAACACAGAGGGATCTCTGTGAACATACGCACAGAGGAGCCCATAGAAGCTGCAAACGCTGACGTTCAACTGCTAATCTGCCCGACTTCATTACATTTTCAGAGGTTTTGCTGCTTGTTACAGGTCAGGGGCAATTTCTCCATCTGCTGACTAGATCCAGACTCACTGTGGTTTTCCATAGACATGACATACGTGAAACCAGTTCAGACATTTGCCCCAGCTGGTATATGACCATCTGTGTTCTGCTTAAATTGAGTCAAACACATGATTACCAGAAGTGTTACGCCACGTTGTGCTTCTAAGAACAAATGATTTCTTCTGACATCCCTGAAAGCAAAATGTTCCATGAACATATTTCTAACATCAATATGAGTTGTACACTCTACACTTCCGGTCTTTGATGCTGATTGGTCAATAACTGTGAATTATTTATAAGGCACTGCTATGACCTGTTCACCATGCTGCTAATACACAATTGTGTTCTTAATATTTCTTTTACTCGGCAACCGTTTCATAAAAACCCTGAAGGCTGCGCTATATTTCAAACTGAGCTGTAAATATCCGTTCACTGTCTGCTCTTTCTTCTCACCTAATAAAATAACTATTTAAATCAAATCAATTATTCATTGAGTTATTTATTTGGCAAGCAGCTGTAAAAGAAGAGGAATAAGGTACAGTCATCCTGTCAGTATCACAAAATAAAGCCCACACAGCCTTTCTGAATATTTAGCTACTGTATGTGCAGAGGGATTTTGAACCATTGGGACCATGTTGTGGAGTTAGCACAGAAACCAAATTAACAACAACTGCTGTGGACTGACACATTGTTAGAAACCGTGTTAGGTTTTGGTATTCTAATGACTTTTACAGTGTGCTGAACCTGAGACTGTAACTGGAGTTGTTTGGCTGTCTCTCTGTTGTTTCTCTCAATGGCAGTATAATAGCTGTGGTTCAGTGTCTCAGCTGGAGGACGTGTCATCTTTGGATTTCAAAACCCAGCAGGAGAGCCCAGAGAGAAGCCATCCACCAGCAGACTCACTGCACACAGACTGTGTGCCATACACACACACACACACACAACAAACATACACGCACACATACACACACGCACCCCATACACACACACAGTTCTCACCAAAATGTGTGTCTAACCTACTGGCTCTCTACCAATTACCTGTATCATTTTACACACACAAAACAGGAAGTTCCTCCAAATCATTACAATCAAATAATGATCAAACATGCCACTTGGGTGCAGTAAGCCACTCGCCGGGTTTTGAGCTGCGTCTGCTGAGTGCAGCTGGTGTAATAGTTGGGTTTCTTAAACAGCATGTGGACACAGACAGATATAAAGGACGTGTTACCCTGTGGCTGCGCCCACAGCTCATCTACCTGACCTCATCACCTCAGCCTGAGGCATACAGCATGAGCACAAACACAGCCCATACAGAAGCACAATTCAATTAAGAGCCTCTATTTTAAAACTGCAGACAATTCACTTTCCTAAATAAGCCTCTAATGAAGGTCAATGTTATGCAGATCTGCAGAAGACGGCTGCTCCAGCGGGGGCCAGGAAAAGTTAATGTATTCCCACCAGAAAATGTGACATTTCCTTATTAAAAAAAACTGTGTCCAGCTCTCTTCGGCTGCTTAATACACACACTGTACAGTCAATGCTAAGCATTGAAAACACTTACTGTGATTCAGCAGCTAAAACCAGCTGCTACATTAACACTGTAAAGTTGGCACAAAAACCACATCTAAAGCAGCATAGATACAATTAATTAATATTTCTCATCATTTAAAGGGACAGTCAAACACAGACACCTGGCACCAACTTTGAGAGCTATGGCTGGGATTTTCAGTGACTGAAATTTTAGTTTCTAGAAAATGGCACCTCACAGAAACAGAAAACAAAGTATAACGACAAAGTTTGATGCAGAATGTCAATTTTTCATCATATTTTATGCACCATTTCACCTTAAGACAGAAACTGGATGTGACACATTTACAGATGTCTGATCTATACACTGAAAACACTGAGCAGATCGTGTAAAAATCATTACATCCAATTTTTTTTTATGTCTGTATAAGAGCGAGTTGAACCCAGCGTGTTGAGAGGCTCATGGGGTCAAAATCACCCTGAGTGTGAATGTCAGGTGGTTTGGGCTCCGGGTGCGAGATGACAGCCAGATTCTCTGAGCAGTCAGACAAGGATCTGCTCGGGCGCGGGTGATGTGAAAAATCTTTAGCGTTATTCCCTCCCCCCTCCCACACACATTTGCTTTCTCAACTTGCCGTACTGAAAACGGCATACAGGCAGAGCCACAGCGATTTTCCCTCTCCTGACCGGCATACAGATGAGCCAGTGGAGAGCACAGCAACATAATCACACTTGAAAGTAAGTAAAAAGGTCTTCGCAAATTGTTTCTGAGAGCTAAAACGGTTAAAAGCAATAATTCACAGAAGCTCTAGTGCATTTCATGAGAACTGACTTCATTCGTGCGCCTCTCACTGTGCAGCCAGCTGCTTCCTCTGGAGCTTGGCTAAATGACAACACACGGCGTGCAACAATAATGCGATCAAGTTATTATATCTGTGAAGAGAAAATATTCCTCCGCCTGCCCCTGGGGAAGCAGTGAAGGTTAATTTATTCCAATAGCCTCCACTACTCACTTCTATTTCATTAAATACCACTAATGAATCTTTGGTTTATGCCTAATCAGCTTCAGACTGTCGCCGCTCCACAAGTCTTTCTAGGAAGAGCAGGGCCAGCGTCATGTGTCTGAGACACGCGGCCGAGCGGAGCGAGAGAGCTACCCACCATCACTTCCAGCTGCTGCTCGGGTGATGAGATAAAATGAGTTCGAGTAATGAAGAAAAGAATAAAGACAGACAGACGCTGGAAAAGATGAAGACGTCACGGAGAGATTACACCCCTGACTCATCTGCTATATTACTTATGCAACACAGACTGAATGAGATTGTGCTTCCCAGCTGCACACTCACACCTAGAAAAAAACTATTCCCAAAATTCAGCACAGGAACCAGAGAAAACACTCCAGGAGGAAAACTATCCTACATAAATCCTAGTTTTATTTAGTAGTTTAGTTAATTACGAGTGTTTTTAATATATCTGGCCTGAAACTTACTTATAACTAACCAAACTAATTCTTACATTAACTACATTTTCATTCGCATTGCCCTACTGTATCTTTTTTCATTTTTACTGTAAACTTACCAGAAAATAGCCTTAGAACTTAATATCAGAAATAAATATTATATCCTAGACTGAAATCACCCATTAATCAAAGAGTGTTAATCAGATTAAGCTAAATCTATGATAGCATTTACTTAACATATTACAGAATATATAACTATGCTATATTTAACTATGCTAAGTTGAGAACTCATTACCATTGGACATCTACAGATAAACAATTCTATATATAAACTTCTAGTCTTCTATAACTCATTAAATCGATGCATTCTGTGTTTCATTTAAATTGTATGTGTCATACCTCACTGTCTGTTTTGGTCTCGTTTGTTATCAGAAGCTATTTTTGTTCAAAGAGCCGATTTGTGATCTAATCAAGACTGAAGCTGTTCACAATCACACTCAACCCAAATGTTCCTCATCGTCGTTGAAAACCGATTCAAATGTTTATCACCAGTTCTAATTGGAGGTGATATCCATCCAATCCAGAGAACACGATCAGCACAAATCCCAAATCCTGGATCTGTGTGTATATCATTCTAATCTCTAGAGTTAATGCTTTCCCTCCACGCGCTGATGCGAGATTGGCTGATCTGCTGGGTGATCACAAAGGAAAATTACACCTTGATAAATTGATATGACAAGCATGAAGGTTTAATTTCTTCAACAATGATACGCTTGACAAGACCCAGGCAGGAACCGAGCCCACGCGAAGTTCTTCTTATTGTGCTAAAGGTTGTATGCGGTCTACAAAGACCCCAGAGAGTACATGAGCTTTCTCACAAACACATAATGAAAAGAGCAAAAGGAAATTGCATGACTACAAACGGTAAACATACAAAGGAAAATAACTTTTTTATCCTTGTCAGTGTTGTGAGGGATTTCTGGCAAGGATCATGGGGATCATACAGAAAAAGTAGAACAGTTTTACCAATTTCACTTCACCAATGAGACTAAAAATAGTTGTCTTTCGTCCATTTCTTGTCATCAGATCAACGAATATCTCAGTGTTACACCCATGTGGTTTGTGTTTGACCAGCCTGATGGGGACGCTGTTCTATTTGGTGCCCATTCTTTGGTTCCCCACCTACTCCTGTATAGTCATGTCACAGCCCAACATGGAGATCAGTAACAGTGTTAATAAACTATGTTTTATTAAACATTGCTGGATACCCTGCTGGATAATAGCCAGCATTACCGACATTAGTTCCGCAAGTTTTGTTGGTCTGCTGAAGAACCAAAGTGGAAATATTAGTGGTTTGCAGTGAGAGTAGACACCATACTCAATCTGACATGAGGTCCAGTCTGTTCTGCTCTGACTGAGGTCAGATGGGGCAGAATGTCTGAACTTCAGAGGATGGTGGCCAGCGAGGACAAATCGAAGGAAGAGATGATTCCTGAAGCCAGTGCTCTGATATCCAGAAAATAAATAAAGAATACAGAAGTAGGACAAAAAAACTCAAGACTGCAACTCCAGCTCCACCAGGAGCAGAGATGAAGAGATGAAGAGGTCAGAGGAGGCTGAGACCAGACTTCAAAGCTCCATATGTAGGGTGTGGCTGTGCTTGCTTGCTGCTAACTTAAAATAACACTTGTCTGAATTATATTCGTCTGCTGCTCGTAGACTACCCTTCAGAGCAAGTCTGTGAATTGTGCAAAGTACTGAACGCCGATGTAAGAACATATTTCCCTACATTGCATTTTTATACACCACAATATTAGCATGCACCACAATATTAGCATGCGCCATACATTCACATTACTTTGCATTTTAGGATCTTTGCTACTCCCCCCCCATCCGTACATATGAAAAATCTCCCAAAACATTCCGTCCAGCATTCATTGTTTCAGTTGTCCCAGCACAAATGTTTGGTTTCACAAACAACACAAACACTGAACCAGGACAGTCTGTGGTACAGGACAGTGGGCAAAACTGAATCATCACACTAATGTGACCTCAGGAATTGAACTAACTAATTTCCCAGCAATACCAAAGATGGAAAAAAGTGCTCGTAAAACATGTTGTTCAGCTCCGAGACAGTTGCCATAGTAATTATACGGAGAACTGGTTCAAATGCCACACATATTCAATCTGCGAGGCTGAATTTAAAATGAGCACTGCTTAGTGGCATTTCAACAGTCACAATTCAACAACACTTGACTGAGAAGACTGTTGACAAAGAACGATGCAGAGAGAAACATTTCTGTGGATTTAAAGTTAGACACAATTAAACATCTGCAGAAGTAATTCACTAGTCAAGAATTTGTTCTGCACCAACAAGTCCGCTAGTAAAGCACTTTTCAAACTTTACAAATTAATTTTCACATTTAGTTGCACATCCAAGTGTGGCCATACGTTTAATGTTGTACCGAGTTTCTGAGCAGCCTCTTTCATGCTAGAAAGAAAGAACTAATTTTGATGTTTTCTTTGCATAATCTTCATTTCATTCTTGAAGAAAAGCAAAGACTGATAGTTACACTATCCGGATACATTTCACAAATCTCAATTAATAATCTTCATTATTTCTCCTAAACAGCAATGAGTACAAATGGAGAGCAAATGGAGACTTCATTTGTCTTCATACATTTTACAGCTCCATACTCCCCTAATGCATTTTAACAATTGTCTTATTTGTTTCTATGTTTATTTCTCCAATGCAATTTTAGGAGAAACTGCTGAGACAAAGTAGATACTTATGAGACACACCGGAGATCTCCATAAAATCTCCTGAGCTGTGAAGGAACAACATCTGATAAATAAAATTTTCCTCTGGGATTCTCATTTTTTAAGCAAGTTATCAATCATGTTACTACAAAATGACTTGAAGTGCCTGTTGCTAAACAAAATAAGTTTCTCTCATGCTCCACAGAAGGGACACACAGACAGTCCCTCAGAGAGCCGGCTAAACAAGGATCCATTTTAAGCTCTTTCCGTGTGAGTGGTGCAGCTCCAGAGGGCTGCTGGGTAATTGGAGGGCTGCTTTTTCTCAAAGAACACACTTTACAGCATCTGCTTTCTTCAGAGCTTCAGAAACGCAGCACTAACGAAGACTGACAGTAACATTGAGCCGAAAGATTACCGCCCAATCATATTTTGATCTCAGTTTCCAGCGGTTTACTTCTTTTGCCCTATAAAACAAATTTAAGTGGGGATGAAATACATCAGTGAGTGAATCTACTTCACCACATGTAATCTCTACCCAGAAGTCCCGCGGGTCTCTGGAGATCCTGGTAGACAGGCCTTTCAGACACTGGAAACAGGAAGGTCACACAGTCTGTTAAGATCATAAAGGATGGGGCAATTAGTCTGGCTATAGATTACAATTTAGCAGTCCTCTGAAATGAATCTAAGCCAACAGTCCATAACAGCAGGATAATAATGCGCACTGGCACACCGGGTCCCTTCAGACACCACAATTACATTACAGAGAAACAAACCCAGTTATATTATCCATATACCAACAGCACTGATGAAAAACAATGCGTTCATCTCGCGCATCTGTGTTTGTACATGCAACAAACAGCAAACTAATTACGTTTCGAGTGATTTAAGAAGATCTTGTAACATCGCACACTGATCTCGATTTGATTCCCCCAGTCTCACTCTTTATTACATGTCGACAGCATTATACAGTGTGAAACTAACAAAGTGAAAATCTGAGTGAATAAAGAGCGGGCAAACATGCTAACACGAAAACAAACACCACATTTTGAAACTGTTGCAAAATAACACAAATCAAATGAATGAAAGTATATATACAGTGACAATGAGAAATCCAATGACTGTTATGTTGGCATGTTCTTACACACGCAGTCATGCGTGACTATGTATGAAGCTGAGAACGTCACCACATTTCTCTGAATCTCAATAATGTGTTTGGTAGGAGCTGGGCTGAGGTTTGCAGGTTTCTCCTCACTATACGATGAAGGAAAGGTTAATCCTTCTTAAATTACAACAAATCCGCCCACACAGTTGACGCTCCAGAAGAACAGCTTCCATCACCCTTGAGTCAACACATTTATATTCACAGCGAGATGGTCTGTCACAATTCCATCAGACGCACCTGTCTCATGACACATGCAGCATCGTTTTCTATAATTACTCTGTATGAGACACAAATATTAGCTTATTCTGCCAATTGAATTTTAGTGGAGATTAATCAGAATATAAAACAGTTTTGAATCATTTACATTACATTTACATTTAGGCATTTGGCAGACGCTTTTATCCAAAGCGACTTACATTGCATTATACTACACATTGATCACTATACATTGAGTATGTGCAATCCCTGGGATCGAACCCATGACCTTGGCGTTGTTAACGCCATGCTCTAACCACTGAGCTACAGGAAAGCTAAGTCCATTTGAGGCATTTTACATTTATGCATTTGGCAGACACTTTTATCCAAAGCGACTTACATTGCATTATATTATACATTGTTTCTGAGTATGTGCAATCCCTGGGATCGAACCCATGACCTTGGCGTTGTTAACACCACGCTCCAACCACTGAGCTACAGGAAAGGAAGCTACAGGAATCAAAATTCTAACTCAATGAGCTGTCCACCGAGTTGTAAAATAGTCGCTTGCTTTGCTTTGATAACCTTCCTGCATATGTGACAGACAGAGAAACTGACACCTATTATATTCTGATATTCATCAGAATTTCTGCCGGCACTTTATCAGCTCTTGGTTAAATCTGACAATATGGAAATCTTATCAGTTTACAGTCTATGATATCGTCAATAATTCTCGGCAAGGCCTTATACATTTGATTCCCCTCAGCATATAATGCTAACAGAAATACACCAAATACACATTGCCGAGAGAAATAAACCGAGAGAAAATACAACGGATGTAAATATTGTGACATATGAGTATTACGCCAGTATTACATCATAGCCCCATGCGACTGTATTATTGGTATCGTAACACCAGATGCCTTCGCAATAGATGCCCCTGTGAGAAGTGACTACTGCATGCACATGTTCTGCACAAGGGGCAGACTGATTTGCTTTTTAATTGATTTCCCTCAGCTGCGGATCTGGGCCTCCAGAAACTCATCGGCAGTCACGCACTGTGTCAGTGACACAAACAAATCAGCTTCCTATTTAAAGAGCAGAGAGATACGTTTATCCCGAGCCCGTGTCATGGAATAATATTAATAATAAACTGCCGCTATAAACCCTATCTGTCTATTTCAGGACGAGCATTAGACTTCATTGCAAAGGAGAAAGGAAACCCAACTGCCAATCTGACCCACTAAGTTCTGTGGATCAGGCTGGCCCGCCCACAGATCTGCTCAAGTGTCTGAACATATTCGCATGAACACTTGCTGGCGTGCATCAAAAGGTGAAAACCACAGCCAAACGTATATGATCACCACAGGTATTTAACACAGGCTAATTAATTAGCTAAATGACAGGTAGAAACTCATGGTGTCAGTTTTCAGCTTTGGAATACTGACTCTCTGGCTTATCCAATTTCATTATCAGCAAATGTTCATTATATTTAACACATGTACATGTGTGTCGTCTGCGCGAGAGCAACCTAGGACATTGCGTACGCATTGCGTGCAGTTGTACAGACTCACAATCAATGAAGGAAACTCTGAAAGGCCCGAATGTTCGACCGTGCACAACGCGTAACAGCGCAAGGAAAAACGGAGCGCACCCTAGGCTACAAAAGAAGGAGGACCACATTTACAGCACAAATACTGAGAGTCAAGCAGGAAGTTCTGCTACATTTCACATATCTCCAGCTAGGCCCAATTAGAGTGATGTTCTCTTTTAGTTTAAGAGCCAAAAGCGCAATGACCTGATTCAAATGAGATTACTCAATTTGAAGGTAAAGCCAATGGACAAAAGTCTGCCCAGGGCCCTGCAGTCTGGTGTGACAAAGAGCTGAAACCGCAGCGGTCGGCGTGAAGTCCTCTTTTCTTCTCTACAGCAGCGACGATGAGGCACAAGCAAAAATAATTAGCAATGACAAAAATCTTGTAAAAATAGAAGATGGTGCGGAAAGCCTGTCAGGTTAACGTGAACTTTGTTTAATGAAATACCGCCGAGCTCTTCCTGCCGCGCTGTACTCGCGTCATAATACCGCTCTGGGCTCCTCAGCCATTATGTTCCGTGGCCAGCGATGACACGCAGTGTGTGTGATCTTAGTGGGGCGCCTAGGTTTAAGTTTCTGAGGAATATAAGAGCAGATAAAGGAGCACTGCAACAGAGAGAATGCTCTTGGAACGTTTGTTAACCTTCATTAAACGTTCTCTCAGTTACTAAAAGACGTTTTTGCAGTAATATTAGTAGAACAAGTTATATATCATATCACAAACGTTACTCTAAGCAATTAGTGGAATGTTTTAAAACATTACAGAAAATGTCTGAACAACGTTCTTATAAACAATAAATATTGTTATCACAACATCTAAAAAAACATTAAAAAAAACATTTTTAATGTTATACATTAAAATATATATATTTTTTTTATGTTAATATGGAACTTAATGGAAACGTTATGCAAATGTTCTTACAACCTAAAATTGTTGTTGTGAGATTGTGAGACATGCAGGAAAAGAGTTGACATGTAACGTAAGCAGCATAGCTTTGACAGTGCTGTGAAGATCCATCAGACACATTTCAGACCCTCCAGGTAAAAACGGTCTCAAGACGTTACAGAACCGTCGTTATTTACTAACACATTATCTCTGTGAGGCACCTTAGCACGACACTTAGCAAGACTAAAGAGAATATAAGAAGTCTTCTGAGGTTTGGCTTCGAAATGAAAACCCACAGTTCTGAGCTCAAAGTGTGACAACCGCTAAGCCACACTGAAGCACCTGACTGCTCTGTTCTCGTCTTCACGTCCTGCTGGAACATTCAGTAGGCTGGGCTAAAGAGCAGTGGCTCTAATCCTTCTTTCTCTGCATCGGGCTGCACTGCTGTGAGCTAATGAAGGTCTGCCTTTGTGCCTATAGATGACAGATCGTGAAAGACCTCTGTAAGCTCGCCTGAGGGCCGTTTCGTGCATTATACAACCCAGTGACCAATAGACGCACGCTGTTTTCCTTAAATCTCAAAGTGTGTCATGTAGCTCAGGGCAAAATGTCAACTTTGGCACATCAAAGGTGATGTAAACCTGTCAGTAGCCCAACACTAGATTAGTGTAAGAGGAACTGTGCATCGCTCCCATACCTACTGTTACTATTCTCAATACAAACACATCTATGCTGGCAAAGCAGTGCTGCTTTTTCTCTAACTGAGGCCTTCAGTAGGAAATCTGATGTAGCTCATTTGAAGCACAGCTGGACGCGATTAAAAAAACACTAGCTTAACATTTCTAGTTTACTTCAACTGTGTAAATAAAACAAGCTGGGCAAAAACAACTTCGGAAAATTGGGTCATGGCACCAACAAATATTTGCATACGTGGGTCCTAAATGAAAGACAAATAAAACGAATGAATGCGACTGACCGTTACTTTTTATTTTATAACAAGTCGTCAGTCAGGGACAAGATCCCGGGATGTGTGCAACAGGAAGCGTTTGCTTCAACAAGCTGAATCCAATCCATTAACATGACAACCACAGGTTCCCCTGCCGACCTGCCATTAATTATCTGGCCTTACAAGAAGATTAGGACATTAGGTAGAAAAACAAAAGGGAAACAACACTGCAACACTCGGCCATGCCTCCACAGTATAATTACCTGTCCAGAGTAGACAGAGCGGGAAGACTAATGCACGTGGCATGGGTCAGTGTCACTGGAGTACTGACATAGCTTGCTTGTTTCCTTCCGTATTCTCTCTTCAGTCAGAGACGTGGGCAGATGTGTGTGCAGTGAGGGAAAAGAAATCCAGCCAAGAGAACACACTGCTGATCTGCTGCTGCTGTCTGTTTAGAAAGCCCCTCCCACAGTTTCCAGGCCAATGAGATGAAGGGAATATCTTCAGGGGCTTCTGCACTCACCACTATTAAAATTTAATCCCTCACAGTGGGCTAAAGCAAACACTGAACTGGAGGCAGAGAAGCCAACTTGGGGCTGACATCAGATCAGCAGTTTACATTCACAAACAATCTGCAAATGCTTGAATTCGCCCACACGTACACGAAGAGAAACGCCTGGAGGTCATCCGAGATCAGTTCTTTACAGGTTACCCGATGGACAACAAAAACAGAAATAAAATAATTTCAATAAATAATATTCCGCTGACTAGATAATATGAATGTGTTTCCAGCACTGTGACTACACTGCTGTATTGCTACAGAATCTATAGCACTGCGACAAAAAGAATATATTTGGAGTGTGAACTGAATGTAAAGAAATGAAAAGGACTGTGTGCTATTAGATACCGCGAAGACAACACGTCTTTATTTTGAACACAAAACAAACAGACTCCAAATATATGATCCTAATACAGTACTGTACAGTACAGTTCTGTAGGTGAATCACTCATGAGAACCCTCACCAGAAACACAAGTCACTGCTTTCAATCAGTCTAATGCAGCGTTTCCCAAACTTCTCGCCTTGTGAACCTCCATAAGACCCATCAAAAAACTTCAAGTCGCTCTTTAATGAATTTCTTTTTTTTATCTTTAATGAAAACAAAGATTCATATCGAAACTCTAAGATTAAAACACGTCTTGCGACTTCTACCTACACAGTAAAAGAATAAATAAATACACTTTTCAGAAACAGGACTGGCAACATTACTAGGATAATGCTCTGAGCGAGGATAAATGATAAAACAAGCTATTATGGTTATTTAGGCCGGTGTAGATCACAAAAGCAAGAAGCTCGCAGGCATCTAGTGAGCAACCATTCTCAACTAGACAGAAAACACTGAATTGATTGAAACCGCAGGCAGTTCGCTCAGCATCCCAACCTACACAGCAGGAGAAAAGAAAAATAAGAGCTGTCAATGACACGGCTAATGACACCCTAGAGATATGAGCAATGTCAGTCTCACAGGAGCATGAAAACATACTATTTACCCTCACTTTCACCTCCAAGTCTTGCCATTTCAAACAGGCTTGATTGCAACGCTCTCATTAAAGAGAAAACATGGCTTATTTATGCTAATGCCTCGCTCCTAAAACACATAATTACAGTATCCATTACTGACCAACTGTTAGCCAACCATGATGGAGAACGGCGAGGTGTTTTAATAATCTCTAGGGTGCGACTGTAACTCAGATCCAATCAGAATGAACTGTAAACATGGGGCTATGTTTAATCTGCTCTCTGATTGGCTTAACCTTAAAAAAAACATACAAAGGAAATCCTTTTCTATTATCACTGAAATTGTGCCCCTGCACTTTAAGATCACCCTTTAAATATTTGATGCGCTGCGGTTGGTAAGCGCTATCAGAAGGATCACGGCAAGATATTCTTCTAAAGAATTGCATCGGTTGCGCTACATCCAACAGTCTGTCGGAGTAAAACACAGTGATTTGAAAATGCAAACAGACTGCCGTGCGTGCCTGATGTGTGTTTTGTTACATGTAATTCTCCTCAGACTGCGTGAAAAGTAAACGAGGGGCCTTAATTTAGATTGGAATTGATGTTTTGCATAAACCAAGGCTTAGCGTCGAGATTAACTTTGCTTTTAGGCACAAATTGCACATAATAAAAAAGACATGCATGAGAAAGCCTGTGGGATTGGCTGAGTGTTTCTCAACGTGATGCATTCATGAGCGTGCCCACCCTCCAATCAGACGCAGGCACCAGCCCCAGAGATGACATCAGCTTGAGACATCTGTCAGACTGAGCGCTGTCAACGATTCAACAGTTCCATTAAAAAATCAGTCCAGACAGACAAACAATAACTTCATGGGATTGGATTTTTAGGATTACATTTACACATAAGCATGACATTCTGAGAAGAAGCCATTTCTTAAGGGTGAGAAGATTTATGGAAAGGTGAGGAACATCTTGCTTCTTAGAGTTATTCCGGTTCAATCGAATTGTCTCGGTTAGACAAAGATGCAGCAATATAAGCAGAAGCCGGAATATATCAACTCGCTTGGGTTTTGGCTTTCCTTAACTTCACAAATCAACACCAATTTTTGGTCTGGTGATGTGAATGTCTTAAATGAGCTAGGAAATAATGAAAGTAAATAAATATCATGATGTAAAACTCATAATAAATACAGGCAGCATTACTTGCATTAAGATTCTGCAGGAGTTCCAGTAACTAATCAAATAGGTTAATCGTCCATGAACTGAGGATCAGATTTCCTGCTTCCACTGAAGCACACAAGATGCTATTTGGAACATTCTCAGAACATGCTGATATAACATGAATCATGATATTTCACAGGTCTCTGCTAGCTAGCAAAATATTTGTATTACATTTCAAAAATGCAAAACTAAAGCATCGCAGATCTTTAGACCCCAGTGTATGTACTTAGAAAGACAGACAGAAAGAAAAAGAAATAAAGAATGAAGCATGGATCCAAAATTATACTATAAACTGTACTGTAACCTAAATTTTACTTCAGCGTGTTTCAAACAACACAAAGAACGGAAGCTCAACGTTTGTGGAACTGATGATGTTGGGATTCAGTCTCTTTCTCTGACTGGTAATTACATAAGACCAAACCCTCAGGCCAAGGGCACAGAAAGACTCACAGGAGAAGATGAATGTGTTTGGAGATGCTGAGGATCAGCTGGTGGTACTGTGGTTCTTCTGGAGTCCAGCCCAGACCTGCCGCTTTACTGAACACGCTAACACACGCGCAGAACAGGAACAGATTTCTCACAGCATATGGGACCTCACCAGGATTCAAATCAACAGACCGTTAGAGGTGCCTCGCTTACCTGTAGAAAACAATTAATCCACCTTATCCATCTTTCTCACTGACAACAGTGTGGAACGAGGCAAAACAAGAGAGAGAGAGGTGAAAAGAGAGAGAATGAGCAAGAGAGAGACTGAGAAAGAGAGATAGAGAGAGAGAGAGAGAGAGAGAGAGGTTTCAAACTTTGACTAATGTTGGTGCACTAATGTGTTTCTGCTTTTCAGTCACATCACGGCTTCCAGTGACCTTTCAGTGACCTTCCTGCTTTCGTTGGCTGAGTGTATAGGGGAGCCTGACTGTGCTGCTATAAACAAACACACAAACAAATAACAACAATGTTGAAGAACAACAGGAACAAGCCTCCAAGAACCGGCAGATCTCAGCACACTGACTCTAACTTTCCCGCAATGCAAAAGAAAATAAATCACTTCTATGCTTGTGCACTTGCAAATCTCGAAAAGAAAACTGAAGCCACGAGCAGTAAAACAGTGAGATGTAGCAGGATACCATTATCAGCCATATTCTAACTGCCTAAAGTCAGTTTAAAATCGAAAGGGACAATATTGACTTTCTTAAAACACATTCCTGGTCTGTAAATGATGAAGTGTTGAAGTAAAAAAAAAATTTCAATCCCTTCCCTCCTCTCTTCTCTTCCCTCCCCTCCCCTCCTCTCTCCTCTTCCCTCCTCTCCACTCCACTCCTCTCCTCTCCCCTCTCTTCCTCTTCTCTTCTCTTCTCTTCTCTCCTCTCCTTGCAGATCCAACAGTAGATCCAACATTTCACAATTCAATCATATCCTGATGGAAACCATCACATTCTGCTGTTTTCTTTCTTCTTCACTGAACATCCTGTTTCACTTTATAAAATGTGACATCATGACAATTACAGCTTGTGAACACAACTTCTACCATTAAGATTTACTCAGAGAGAGAGAGGTTACAGAGATGTTGATACACACTATTTAAACATCACAACAGACTGTCACCGTTTTGTACCTTATGTCGTGTAAGATGAATTTCCATCTTCCACCAACAAGACTCTTGAGGAGTCAGAGGTGTGTGCATGCTGCCCGCTGTCAGAAACTCCCCGCAATGTCAAAACCCTGACACCCTCCTTTCTGAAATACACTGCCATAAAGTTTTGTGTGCCACTATAAACCTGAACCCATCTGCTGATTTGTGGATCCAATTACTTTCTTTCTGTAATGGCTGTGTTCAGTGCCATGATGTTTAGTCAACTGTCGGCAGCTTCTCTCTCAAGGTGCGCTTCGTTTCCTGTGTCTATGACCTCAATGGTTCTGGAAACCATCAACCCGTGCCCCAAATGTCCTTATTCTGTGCCTTCAACTCCCAGATGACTGAAGCGACAGGAAATGAAAGAGGTCAGTCATTTTGTCATCAGCTGGAGTATGCTGCTGATGTTCTGTGTTCATCAGAGCAGGGGCTTCTCGCTCACACCTGCACTGGATTCAGTTGAATGGCCCTCAGTGATGTAACCCAGCTGTATGCTGAATCCCCCCGTCAACGCGGGCATGTGGGTGCACGGGCACCAGGGAACGGTCTGACAGGTGTTGACAGATGGATTATCTTCAGGGCCAGCGGTGGCGCTGGTTTCCGCGAGAGCCAAGCTGGCAGGCCAGAGTAAGCCAATCACAGCTGCTGAGCATCCAAACACCTGGTGTGTCCCCTCCAAAACCCTAAATCTGGCACCTTGTTCCCGCTGCTGTGAAGCTACTGATTGTGACTGGCCACATCCCACAGCTTCATGAATACGAGGCCTTAAGTCTCGCTGAGTCTCTGTTGCACCGCAGGTGAAAGTCCAGGAAGGTCCTGAGAGTTGGAGAGAATTTCACTGCCAAAATGACAACTCAATTAATTACACTTCAGTAAAAGTGCACGACTGCAGCGAAAGTTACCCTTTCCTACAGTTACTAGTATATGATACGTCATCTAAAGGTAAATGTCCTCAACCTCAGGGAGAAACTTTCCTGGATGCCCTGTACCCAGGAGAGGTTGTGTTGCTATCAATAGAACTTCATATATGGAATGAGACGATGATATACAACCACTCTGGTACCCTTGTTTTGTTACCCAAATGGAACACAGGCTAACAATTTAAAGTATGTTAGAAGCTTGATAAAGGAACAAGGCCAAACAATGAAGGTGACTTGGTCAAATTAATTAGGTAGCTACTGATTCTTTTGGGGACACTAAACAATTACTATGGACTGTCCTTTGTTCACTCCCAAAAAGTCTTGTGAACATTACTGACCAAAAGCTAACAAAAGCACAAAACCTTCGGTATCAAATTAAACGGTTTAATTCTATAAAATTTCCCCTGTGGATGAACTAAAGAGCTTAATATGCTAAATAAACAGAATCTGAAGGTTTTAGAAGTTCACAGATTTGCAGCACGGTGGAGTATCAAGGTTGAGGAGAGGTCAAAGCACAAACCAAAAGTAATGAGAGATCTCGAGCTGTAAACCAACGCTGACCTCCCTCAGGAGTGTACCGAGATTTACTGGGTCATCTCCACAGTGTGCATTCCTACGGTAAAAATAGAGATAGCAATAAAGCTAGTAACGAAACCAGAGGTATATCATCACACCCTCCTGCTATGTTGTCTTTCACTGTGCCAAAACAAATCTAGAATTTAAAACATATTTATGACCCTTTTAAAACGTAGTAAAAGATTCAGTGATCTTGTTTTAACTGCTTTAAGGCCCAAACCGGCGAGATCTGACCAGCTGTAGTACACAAACAGTTACAGTCTGTCTTTTGACGCCCGGCCTCAAATCACACACTGTGCTGTTCATTTCTCCTTCAGATTGCGGGCTGCCGCTGAGCTTTTTTAAGCGTTTTAAATGACTAATGAAAGAAGGTGGTCTTTAGGGGTTTGTGTGTTTGCAAAAGAAGCAGAAGTAGCAAAAATAGCAGACGAGCTCCACATCAAAACAGTGTAAACGGTGGAAAATCACTGCGTGAAATCTGGATTAAACTAAACTTGCTGTTTCACACTGAAACCAAACGAAGAAAAAATTGCAAGGCATAAATTACATATACAGTGCTAAGGCCTTCAAAGAAGCAAGGACCCAAGGTGAAGAAAGGTAACTGTATGGAAGTTCTTTACTTCAAGCTCCGCACATCTTTGAGTTACCTACAGTAGTGAGTCAGGCTTAAACGAAAAAGCAATTTCGCTGCAGATTTATAGTGTTCGATGAAAAATAGGAGGAACACGTAATTTTTTCCATTATCTCCGGTGAGCTAGTGGTTGCATCTCTGTGCATTCTCAGGGGCGCTGGCAAACACAGACACACTTGAGAGATGTAGTATCCTGCATCTCCAGGATGATCCATCACACTGTATGGTGTGCTGCTTCCAATTGTTTTTCCTGGCAGCGCTGGGAAAGAAGGAAAAGAAATACCATAGGAACAACAAAACCTTGGGTACCTTTTATCTCCCACTCGGGCTGTGTGCTGCAGCAGTGATGGGCTGTATTAGCGCTGTCTCCGAAGCAAAAGCTCACCGTTTTGGCTCTGCAGAGCCCCCACAGCAGTGGCTGGCCGACCTTAAGCCACCAATCTGCTCCATCACAAAGTTGGATGAGGACTGAGGCTTAGAGCGTCTTCAGTGGCTGCATTTGGCCCCTGGCATCCCAGCATGCTTTGCTGCCTGGGCTCAGTAAGACTAACCTCTCTAGGGGTTAAATTAGACAGCCAGGAGGAAACATGAAATGTTGCTTCTGTTTGTGGACCAGCAATGCTTGCAGTGAGGTTAAATAAGACTGTTGTGAAAGTTGGGCAGCAATGATGAACCGAGAGCTTGTTCTTGTCGTCTCATTTTTCCAGTGTTTCAGGTCCTCTGAAAACAAGCTCTCTGGTGCTGCTGGACTCCAAGTCATTACTTATCACAGCGAGGGAGGCGGGTTCTTCACGGCTATTATGTTTGCTTCCTTAAACTTGATGTGATAAGGCTTGTTAGTCGGTGCGGGTCTGAGCTGAATTCAAGGGCTTCCTGCTTCCTATCTCGCTTCCACTTCAGGAAGCATTTGAGTCAGAGGGGCTGCTGTCACGGACACTTGAACCCAAACCTCCTTCTCTGCCTTAAGAGGCCACCGGGCTGTTTTTCTCACCGAACAGCCGTTAGCCCAAACAGCTCACACATTCATAACGCACACAATTCCAAATTCAGCAAAAATCATTGTCAAACAAGACCTCCAGTACATACAAATGCTGGGACCTCGCGGGCCAGACTAATCCACAGTCCACATGCGTCTACAGGATCTAAACATTATGTATCAGGCATAATAACATGGGCATCATTTATAGCCTGTGTTTAAAACAAACGTTGCCAGAGTGCATCATGTGCGTGTGACCAATTACACGTTACTAGCGCAATGCCACAGAAGAAACGCATTAAGCAGGAATTAAACTTTTGGAAATCTAAATGTGTTGGGACAGAATATTTAGCATTACCAGATGGAGAGAGACGCAAGCGCATTGTTCTGCTCTGGCACATCTAAGAGTAGAGAACCAAACAATACACTAAGGGTCTCATAAAAGACAATTAGGCTACACAAAAACCCCTCACACGCATTTCTCATTAGGATTTGAGACTGAGTGTTTCATGGATCGACAGGTGTGATAATAAACAGCATCTTCTCGGTGCAGCCTAAGAGAAATCTTCGGCCTGTTCATAGTTAAAAGAGGTCGATTTAACATCCGCTCTATTATAAAGTTCATGTTTATATTGATATTTGTTGTTTTCTCTTTGAAGCTGAAACTGTCAAACACAGTAAACATGTATACCCCATGCCTCATTATACGCTTAAAACTGCTCCTTGTGCCAGAAGAAAACCGGTTTAATAATAAAACACGGGCTGATAACTCAGAGCAGCGGTACTCTTCATTATCCAACACAGAGGAGCACTTGCTGCAGCGTCAGTTATCAAGTACACCGTTCCTTAGCGCTGGATACCATGACTTTTAATTAGCAGAGCACAGAAAGACACAGCTCTGTGCAAACTGCTGGAGCCACGGCCATGTGGAGTACAACAAACTCAATTACAGCAGAAATACCGCACATGCATTGAAATGAGCTTTTTAGCACGCACACACACACACACACAACCGCACACTAACTGAACACAAGACAAATAGTATGCATACACAGAACACAAGTATGGAACCAGTAAAATCCAGGACGTAAGTATAATGAATCAAACGATAATCTGTTTTCAAAGATCAACACTTGTTCAACCATTTTAAATCTTGAAAGTTTCCGTTTTGCTTGCAAAGGTAATGCCTTAATACTTTGTATTTCAATAAAATTACATATTTACTGTACCATACAATAAACTGAGCTAAACTTATTAGATACAGCATTTTGTCGTTTGTATAAAACACAGCAACAGGTCTGTCAAATCATTCTAACCTTTTGTTTCCATGGTAACATTTAAGACAATGTTAGGATCACCTTGTAATTGTTCAACGTGACTCTCTTTTATAAGAGCACATTAACTTTGCTGTTTCTAATTTAGCCACAAAATAGCAGGTTTGCTGTAACCGTATTAAACGATCCTTCCCAGCGCGATACACAGCGGCTAGCTATAGCATAACGTTACTTTTCAAAGGTGGTAAATGTGTGACGGTAGCGTCCATTTTGTTTTATGGCTTTCATTTGACTATTGCAAATACTCTGCGTCTAATGTATTATTGAACAAAGACTTCCGCGGTCATCGATTTTATTTTCTTCTATCTCCTTGTACTCCAAACGCACGTCAATATTTATGCAGGCCTTCATATATGTTTCTTCTGTAAAGTACTTTCTAACACTGTTTAAAAAGGTGCTATAAAAAATAACGTTTTACTTGCCTAGAGACTCAAATTATGTCCAACTGATAATTCTGTCGTCATTTATCCGTATGTTGTTCTGTCATTGAAACACATGGGGAGGCATTCTGCTCATGGCTTTCAGACTTCTATATAATATAACAGAAGTCTGTCAGTGTCTAGCATTCTGCCTAACCTCCTGTTGTGTTTCACGAGAGAAAAAGAATCATACACGCTTGTATCCCTTTAACAACTACTGTTGTTTCTTTTATTCTGTGCTTTATTGGCATGAATTTAATGTTTATTCCCTCTCTCAAATATCTCTGGATTAGACAGTATTCTTCTCTGCGTTAAATCCTTTTCATATTCTTTAAAGAACAGACATGAAATCATCAAACCACAAAACACAAATTCCTCATTCCATTTTTCCATTAGAAAAACAAAAATAAACAAACCATGCCTCGCTTTATTTTACCAAAATAACCGCTGTCAGAAATGCATTTACGATCCCTCTCTGCTGCCCTCCCCTTTGTCATTGTTAGTTTCTCTGCTTATATGAGAGCTCACAGACTATCCATTATGTGCAATTTAAATGGCCACTCCCTGCCCACCAAAAAGAGCTGTGCCAGAAAGCACATGTCTGTCACAGAGCAATAAGAGGCTTTTTCCATCATGCTTGGGTTACTGCAAGTTGTTTTTACTTGCCACGAATGCTCGACGACTTTCATAGGAAAAGTGGACGACAGGGTTTCACAGCTTTGGTCAAAACACAGAATTACTGACTGTTAAAACATGTCAGTGTCTTAAAATAGAAACCAATAAACAACAAGGTACACTCGATCCATGTGTTCTTTTAAATGGAAGGTTTTCCTCGCGTATGCAGTAAAAGGATCCATTTCCATTCATCTCTTATGGAGAATAAAGTATTCATTGCACATTCACAAGAGGACACCAACCAAGGACACAGCTTTATAATAAATGACAGTAGTTATAGCTAATAGTGATACTTCTTTACAGAAATCTTTGTAAGAATGAGTAGCACAGCTGCATTGATCACTGTTAAAAATGATCTATTATAAAATCTGATTTGATTTCAGTGTGGATTTTGTTTGTTGTATTTTGCAGTGTGAATCGCTTTTAGTCCGTTTGTTCTTCTTTTGTTCACTATACCCACTTAACAGCAAGCTGAACTTTTTTCAATGTATTTGATCTATAATTGATCGTGGCAGCCCCTTTTTAAGTGTGCGGTCTTTCATTGAAACCGAACATACCCTACTGTACATACTCTGCAGTCTAACATCACGAAATATAGAAAACACAAGTTAGAAATATCACAGGTCAGCAAATCGGCTTTTAAAGAGAAGTACGTGGAAAAGCAGAGGAGCGTACTGGACATGTGGACTCGCAATGCGCGCACATTGAGTTCATAACAATGAGATTATAATATCAACTGCTGTTATTGTTTTAATGACATTGTTTTAATGACTGTAGCTGTCAGAGACCGTCTGTATGCAGCGGACGCGTCTCAAAACACACCGTAGTGCGCGGTCTACCTAAACAGCAGCATTTCTGGCCGTTCCGAGTCAGCTCACGGCTAGCATCTTGAATATGCTGGGCTTCACGAGACAGGCGAAATAAACCAGCACATCCCTACAAATGTGTTTATTTAAAGTAAAGCCCGAGATCGCACGCGTTATTAAAGACATCCGTCAGGAAAATCCGTCTGTTCTCACGATTCGATCGTAAATCTTTGCGGAGTTGTCATTCATTTATCCGTAACGTCCGCTCTTAACGGGCGGCTCCCCCGGTGCTGATCTGTCCGCCACATACGGACCGCATCTCGCGTCTCAAACGCGTCAAATAAAGTTCAAGCGAGGCGGGTGTACCTGTATACTGCACGAGGAACATCGTCCCGGGGATTCGCTTCGGAAAGACGCCGGTTAAAGTCCCGTAGGGCTCCGCGAGCGGACGATATTCCGGGCTGGGAGCTGCGCTGCTGGTGTCTGTGGGTCCGCTGCGCTTATAACTGCTTTAAAGTGAACAGACCACTGAGTGTTGTGTGTGTGTAGAGAGAGAGAGGAGGAGGATCCACAGTCACGCTCCACGCCGCGTCGCGTCGCGACTGTCGCGCTGTAACGCATCGCTCACGCGCTTGCCCGTTAGTGACGGTCACTGACGGTTTCGTGCGTCCGTGTGAAAGCGGATCGTTCCTCTAACGGCACCGAGCGGCGTCTGATCCGGAGCGTGTGTGCGCGTAACCCATTCATAAAAACGCCCGGTTTTGTTGTTCTCCGTGATCCCGTGAGGGAAAATGCGTTCACGGGCGTTTTAAACTGCGACACGGCAACGATTTGGTCGCGCAGACGGGGGATCAGTTTTCCTCGTGAGAATGTCCCGTGACGACCACAGCTTCTGAATAAATAGTTCCTCCAATTAAACTGTGGCCATTTGCATTAGTGTACTAAAATAACTAGTAAATAACGTATTTTGGCTGGGAACTCACGGTGAAGTGTTCAGTAAAACAATGCAATAAAATAGTTAAGAGTATAATAAAGGATCATAGCATATTCCTATAGCACTGTAAAGTGCGGCTATATTGGTGGTGTGAGGGTATGTACCAGTAGAGGGAGCAGAACAACAGTTAAACTCAAGGGCTAATTGCCATATAAACTATAACACACTCTACAGTAAAACCCCAAGGTCTCTTAAATAATGCACAAGTATGGGCGTTTCAGGGTGGCGGATGGGGCTAAACTGATCTGCCGTTCTGTCTGAAGAAATACATATTTAAACATCTCGTGAGCATTTGAGGTCAAGCACCATCAGACCTTCACCGACTGACCTTCACGACCGAGGAACATTTTTCATACGATCCGAACTAGCTTCAGCGTTTAGCTATTTACCCAAATCTTTCTCATGTAAATATGTAAATGACCCAACAGCCTAGCAACAAACTGAGCGCTAAAACCCGTATGCAAACATAGTGCTCATATAAATGTTAATACATCTGAAACATACAAAGGTCTGAAGGTCATTTTACAGTAAAATGCTGTGGAACAGACGATCAACCATAGAATTCAAATATAAAGTCATTCATCATTCAAAGATATCAAATTAACACAGTAAAGCTGGCTCAAGCACACACACACACACACACACACGCTAAACAACCTTGAGAACCTCACAACAAAGCTGGAGATCAACACACACACCAGACCCTTCTCCTTACATTAGATTTCCAATTTTACAGCAACAAGGTGCTATAAGCGACACCCACAGCAGAGTGCTGGAGTCCAGAGGAGGTTAAATAATCCCCTGGCTTGCAGGAATCCTCCATGAACTTTAACACTTCCATGTTTACAGCTCAGTATCTCAGGCCTGAGCTGTGTGGCATACTCAGGGTTACTTTCATAGCTAAGAGAGTCAGAACCATTTAACAGATGCCTTAACACATTCAGAGGGAATTTACAGTTCCACTGTGTGTCGCAGTTAGGAGACCGGTGTCGTGAGAACAGCGCTTGACGCTGCGCCGGTCTCAAAGTCTGATGAGAGTGTGGGCGGACTGTGGCCTGTTACAGCTGCTGTGTTTATCTCAGACCTGATGAGCAAACTGCTGCCCTCAGGGGTAACGAATGAATCAAGACTTTATATAATGTTTCAATTTGCTAAGCATGCTGGGATATTTAGCATACTGAAGCACAATCAAGAATGTAAATGTTTCAATGTGGGCTTTTTCAATCTACAGTAAATTAAGTGTGCTGCTTAGGAGTGTATTTATATGTTTGAATGTTGGATGTAAATATAATTTGCTTATTTTGGCAGAGCAGCCCATCCCGACACACGGTGGCTTTATCCCCCTGGTTTGGCAGGAACTGACATTGGCCTTCACATCAATTTTTGGCAGCGACTTCTTTGCAAAAATGTCCTCGGGAATTCTTTTGATGTGCACGGATGCAAACGCTGGCATTTTCACCACAAGCTGTTTGTTTTGCCATTCTTAAAAATGAGCTAGTCTTAATATGCTGAAGCCAAAGGGAATACCAAAAGCTGTCAAGCTGATTTCCATAGAAAAAAAGAAAAAACATTTGTATGTTTCCAGCATTCATTTTAAACAGTTTTCATGCAATTAGGGATATAATGAGCCATGGGCTGTTTTGGATGAGTAGAAATAGTTTTTTTTTTTTAAACAAAACTGTGCCTGAGTAATTTCTGCTGCTGGGCAAGATATCACATCATCAAAGTGACAAATTAAAAGCAATAAAAATGTAGACTTTGATATGTTACTATAATGTGCTATTAAGTAAAAAACAATAGTTCTCCAAAGAGAAGGTTTCACGTAAGAGCTTTCTTGCATGTCACGGCTCTTATCTATAAATTAGCCCAATAAGTAAAATCAAAGTCGGTCGGCGTGTTGCACTTTCCTTTGATTTTCTCTAATCGAACAGACATTTGTACTCCACATTTCAACACGCACCACATCATGTATTACAACTTCTGCCTACAGGTACAATTATCACTAATAATGTGCTAGCACCTGGCTTTTCTGTTTATTTTCAGAGCTTGGGAAAGGGAAAACCGTGGATGCAATCGTATTCCCCCAGCTGTCAGCGATGATATACAGCATTCACTGGTAATGAAGCTATAGGTGCCTGACAGATGATTCACCTTTACTACGCCCTGCAGTTCTCTGCTCTCACAGACACCAGCCGTGCTCCCGGCTGGAGACATTTGCCCTTGGCTAAAACACAGCGAGTGCAATAACATGCATTTTCACCCACGACATCTGATTTTCTAAACTAATGCGACTCATGACAGACGCTTCTCTTTGGTCTTTAAAAGCGCAGACTGGTGTTGTGTAGCAATTTGGCGACTGAAATTCTATTCTTTTGTTCATTTACTGGTATCTTGTTTGTCACGCACGTGGCCGGCGTGTTTTTACAACGTGAACACAATAAAAACAGGGCAAACCTTCTCAAGGCAGCATCACATGGATTCTCACACCTCACAGAGAATGATTAAAAGCTGCTGTGTGCTCATATTTAATTTAAGGCCAGGACGAGGGACTCGTTACACTGTTTTTATACTGATTTCAAACAACTATGTGCATTCAGCAAGTTGCTTATTATGAGCGCTGACATAAAAAGATCATTTAATTTAATATTGCATCAGATGGAAGCAAACGACCCACGATTCCGGGGTGAACACAACACATTTTTATTAAGGTTTAGTGTTCTTGAAAAAAAATTGTCTTATGGGTTGAATTAAAAGGAGCTCTGGATCTCTACTCTACAGGCCCTCCTTATTTCTCGAGAAAAAGGTGGTTAAACATTCCAGTACAGTACAGACAAGAGACGTGTTAAAAGCAGCATCATGAAAATAATTAAAAATCTGAGAGCTGAACTCAAATCATTGAGGTCATCCGGCCTCTGTGAAAAATCTCTCAAGGATGTTTACAGGCTTTTCACAGACAGAATACAACACAAAATGATGACGTTTAAATGACTAGGTTTTAGCTCATCCTGGTAAAAACATCCAGCAATGTGCACTTTCTATAAAACCCAGGAATCCAACTGAATTTGCCCATTGCAGTTGAGATCCATCTAAGCCCCTAAATTAGGAGGTGCCTGGAGCCGTTTGACTGCATTAAGACAATGTTCTTTAAATAAAAAGCTTTCCCCTTGCAAAGCACAAGGTCTTTACAGGGACCCAGAGTTCAGCCCCGGTGGGCAAGGTGAGTAAATGTCATTATTTCAACAGCCTACATGATAAATATACAGATACATTAGGACAGCTGACAGAGCTTCGTGTTCACCTCTCTACAGCCAGAGATGAACAACAGCAGGAATTCTCAGAAGACCTGAAGGACTTCAGGTCAAGACACTGTGTTCCAGTTCACAATGCTGTAATCCAGTGAGGAGGCTTGACCGCACTGGAGCCATGGGGTTTTAAAGCAGTTTAGCAGAGCTGCTGGGTTTTGGCAGGCAGAGCTGCAATTTTGGGCCATTTGCTGTTTTGGCCACTTTAATAACAGGCAGATTTAGCTCATATTTCAACAGGCAAATTAAGAGACTGAATCACATCTTGTTTGTGAACTTTCAGCTCTGTCTTATGAAGTCGATGAACTAAAGCTTTAGTGTGAAATCAAAAAAGGAACAAATTAATTATAGGCCTGTTAATTATAGGCAGAATTATACATTACAAAAGCAGTTATTTTACAACCCTCATGCATTTGTCATATTATACCAATACACATGCACGAGTCAGATTCATTAGAAGACTCGTGGATTAAGTGGCACTCGTGCAAAGTAGTGACGCTTTGCGGCGACTACCAATAAGAGTACAGACAGAGGAGATCATGTGATCCATCTCTTGTTCAGCGTATGCAAGACGCAGGAAAAGTTCATGTTACCGTTAGCGATTTCCCAGTTTTATATGATTTGTCTTCGCCCACGTACAAAGATATAATAACAAAAAGATGCGTGGAAAACCGTGTCAGAAATTGTCAGCATTCCAAGTCAGTTTGATTCATGCGCGGATAATGTTTCATCGTGCTCATGATATGATGTATTATGCTCTGCTGCCATTTATATACAAACGCTTCCTCCTCCAGAATATAACATTTCAGCAGCAAGGAAACGGATTGCCTGTCAAAACAGAATGACATCGTGTTTTTGCACCCACAATGCTTCTCATTTGCGATCAGATTTGCGAAAGCGTTGGACAGTTTTGCAGACACACATCTCACATTTGACCACAGAGCAACAAAAGAGAAGGGACGCCAACCCGTGACCAGCAGTACAGTGACCTACAGAGAACTCTGTACAGTGAATGAGTCTTCAGAAACCTCATTCAGTTCATGTTCTTCGATAACTTGCCATATGAGATGTAACCATAAAAACAAATTGTACGTTTCAGAACGTACAGAACTTTCTTTCCAAGCAAAAAAAATACATTTTTGTACATTTTGTAACTCTTCACAGAGTCACCATACAGATGTACACAGCACGGATCACCTGCACTTTAAAACTAGTTATGTAATACTGAAATATGACAGTGTTAAAAAATACCACAACTTCTAAGCAGACCTTCAGTAAAATAATTTTCCAAAAGCATGACGTACCACTGTAAAAAAATGAACTATTCACGCTGGTAAGAATCCAGGTGGAGCTGCGCAAACAGCGCCAACCAGGGTCCAATTTCACTTGCTTGGATTTCTCAGAACCGAATTTGTTGCGCAGTTGTGATGAAAGTGTCCTCTTTGACTTGCAGTGATCTTAAGCAAAAATGAATTCTGCAAAAACTACCAGTGCTGTTAAAGGACTAATGCGTTCAAACCAGACTTAGCTATTAAATACTGTCAGTTTGAGATTTTAAACAAATCCATCAGCACTTTTTTACTCAAAAAAATTCACTTCAAATGAGAGCAGAGAGAAGACAGGCAGTGAGGTGAATAAACAGAGAAGGCAAAAGAATCGAGGAATTGTCAGTGTCTTACACTAGATTAATGCGTGTCAACCCTAAGCCACGCCTCCAAATCTACTGCCCCTAGCAACCAGTAACCAAACATACATTTCAATATAATACACACATTATGCATAATAATTATTCCTGTGGATTGACTGGTAGAGTTTGGCACTGGCAACACACAAACTGATCAAATAAGAAACAAAACAGGTTTGTATTGACATGAGGGTGAGTAAATAATGGAAGAATTTTCCTTTTTGGGTATTTTTTCCAAATTTCAGTTTGTACTATCAGATATCTTTTTGGGACGCGATATCTCGTGTTGTGAGGTTGGCGACACCTTTTAAGCAGAAATCACTTCAGCTGTCCTTGAGCAAAGAACGTCAGTTCTGCTGGGCAGGAAGAAGCGGATGGAAGCAGAGCTCCGGTGTAAATGAGACAATCTGCCGCATACAGCTGCAGCAGGACAGCGCGGTGTAAACCTGCCACCTGTGGAGAGGCCAGAGCAGTGTGACAGCCAGGACACCTGCCTCCAGATTCAACATGAGCCAGCCAACCTGCACAACCCACACAGAGTCTAATACGAAAGGACACACTCATCCTCCACACGCTTCTCATTCTGGAAATTAAAAGACTTTTTCCTCCTCACAGCCGCCCGGCTCAATTTTCCTGTCGGGATTTGATTTCTAACACTCATTCTCCTGTGCCCAGGAGAGAACTGCTGACTGAAGACATGTCCCTCATCATGACTGTCGGACGTCAAAACGGTGTTAAGTGTATCTGAAAGTCCAAATCTATAGTCTGTGCCTAATTGTGCTCGAGCTGATAATGAATGTATTTAGCGCACAACTGATTAAAAATAACACCAAGAATTGGTTTAACAAGCGCAACGCTTTTATCTCGCAGGGAAACCTCAAACAGACACGTTCAAACCAGGTTTACACAGGAGATTGAACACAAAGTCCATCTGTCGGCCCAGCATCTTCTACTGAAGCTCTGTGTTTCTGCTTGTGATGTTTCCTCTTAAAAGCACCTACCCATCAGTCCACTGGCAGAAACAAGTGGGCTATTTATAGCACTCCAGTGACAGACTATACTCTACATTTTTGGTTTTCCAAACAAAACGCATTTGAAGCAACATAAGCGCCAACTTTCGGCTTAATTTCCCAAAACTTGCTAAAAGGTTCCGGTGAGCTCTGAATCTAAACTTCCTGGCGTTTAGAAAGCACAAACAAACACCGAAACGTGGAGGCGCTCCAGGACATGTTTCCATCTGTTCGTGACAGAATAAATGCCAAAGAACTCATGAAGGAACACGGCAAACCTCTTATTACTGAAAAGCTGCCTCTCACGGGGACAGCCACGGCCTTATCAGGTGCACAGCAGAGATCTTGCCAACAAATCCTGCTTCTGCAGTGAGATCTATCCTCTGGCTGTGAATGAGAAGCTTGAAGGCTCTCTGATGGTACATCCACCTGAGACAACTTCCGTAAGCAGGATGCATAACTTACCAACAGCTCGGCCAGACCTGTAGTCCTTGAACATTATGTGTTAAGAAGGCTTTGACTCTGGACACTCGATCTCTCCGTGATGAGGCCCTGTTAGGAAATAAAAAACATGCTGAGCTGATTGGTGAACATTAGGGGACCGTGAGACCCCTCTAGAAAACAAAAGATCCTTCAAACCATGGAGCAATGTCCACCCCCATAGTAAACATTATGCAGACAACACATCAGTACACCAGATTCAAAATGCACATGGTTAAACAGTGAACGCTCATTGGCTTTGGATGGGAGTCTGCAAATCAAGAGCACTTTAGTATAGTATGGTTTAGTATGGTATGGTATGGTATAGTATAGTATGTTACAGTACGGTATGGTATAGTACGGTATGGTATAGTATATATACACATACATGTGCAACATTTGCCGCTCAAACTAATAACGTATAAACCATGTAAGATATACTTTTTACGACCATCTTGTATGTATCATCTTGTAAGTAAATATATCAAGTATTTTTTCTTCAAAATCACAATTGTACTTCCAAGTTTTGGTTAGATCCATAACTCAAATAACTGAAATCATGAGTTCTTTCTTACGTCACTTTGGCTCAAAAATTCTTTTGATTTGCAAATGAAAAAAAACAGCATTAATTATGATATTGAATCATAATATAGGCTGCACCTGTGTCCTGAGAGAGTGTGTGAGGACACGTCTTCAAACAGCTGTAGTGTGTCTGAGAGTCACCTGTCACTTTGACCCCTCAGACCACAGAGCAGTAATGAACTCCAGCCCCTGACAGCCGGCCCCATCACTGTTCCCCAGAGCACTGATTGGTCAGATTTTAATGACACAAACATACCTGTCTCACACAAGTGACTCACACAATCAACACCACAATAGCTAAAAATGAGAAGTAAATGGACTCGGAAATATTCTGGAATTACCGTTTTTCCTTTATAAAAGAACTTGATTCTGGGCCTACAAATGTGATTGTAAATCTGTATCTGATATCTGGTCATATGAACTAAACGCTTGCTAAGTGTAGAATTGAGTTTAGAAATACCTGTTCAATTCGTTATTGTAATATGACAGCTGCAGAAAGACAATAGGTGTATTCTGTTTTACACACTGAGGGAAGTGTCAGAGCAATTTTCTGTGGCCATCGACAACATGCCATAAATTAGTATTTATTTATTGAATTCCCGTGATGTTTTCCTGATCTCTTAAGATATTCCTTAGAACAAAACAACGTCAAATTCAGAGGCGTTCATAACAATCGTTGCGCGACAAAGCGGTATCGCGATGACACCCTTGTTGTTCACCTTGAGCATTTTGGCTGAGTTTTTAATGTAAACACAGTCGCTTTTGTCTTAAAGCATTGCTTTAAATATCACACATAAAATGTCCCCACCATCTGACAGATATCACGGAAATCTGTGTCCTGAGAAATCACTCCTGTCTCTGCCACAGCCCGCAGGCAAAACAAGAGTCTGAGATGCGGCCCACGCTGTTTTAGCCAATCAGAGAGTAAACTCTGCATCTCTGCCTTTTATGTGTTCAGGTTTTCTGATATTGGCTTGGTTGTCTGAGGAGTTTTGGAGACAGACCAGAAACATCACAGCACGGCTTTGATGCAACGGTCAAAAGTTATTGAAATATATACTGAATAAAAATTCATAGCTGATAAAGTTCACACATATAAAATTTCACTTCAGACAGATGGGGAAAATGAAGTTAAAAATACAGCACATCCAAAAGAGAAAACAGAAAAACAGAACTTGTGTCTGGTGTAAACGCACCTTTCTGTGGCAAACATGACACTTATGTGCCACGTTTGCAGAGGAAAAAACACGTCTTAACACGCTTTTTCACAAACATGACACGATCACACTAAATAAGATATAGGAGAGATAGCAAAGAAAGTGAAGCTGCTACTGTGTATGTATGATCAATGTAAACAGATAATTAGTTACTACTGTTTAAAATAATCTTATTGCTTGATAAACAGATAATTAGTTACCACTGTTTAAAATAATCTTATTGCTTGATAAACAGATAATTAGTTACTACGGTTTAAAATAATCTTATTGTTTGACAAACGGCAACTAATCAGACTCACTGTGTCTAATAAAGGTTTATGATAGCACCTTATGTTGCCACAAAAATAAAGAATGAAGAAGCGAGTATGAATGTTGTATAATATCTGATACATTGATTAAGCCTTGCGGTTTACATGCAGTGTATCGTCCTCAACCGCTGGACAAGGTTCAGTTTCATGCGGAGACTAAAGCCTGGAGAGAGAAGAGCTGGTCGCAGCTTCCTACAGTAACTGACAGATAACTTCAGTGAAGAAAACAAGCCTTCATATGATAAAAAACATCTGAAATGTAAAATACCGCTGTAGCTCGCAGGCCTGTTAGCAAAGCATTTGAACTTATGAGGCATGGAAGGACATACTGCGCCAAATGGACATTAAAAATACATTTGAATTTATCCGAGGTGAGATTTTAGTCAGTGGCCCAATGAAAACGTTTCCGTAATAGCCCTGGCCAGCATGAAGCGCACTTCATCTTCCCACCTATCAAGTGAAGGAAACATCTCGTATGAGGATGCGTTTTCTCAACGAGATCGGAATCGCTCAAGAAACGAGGCGTGTGTAACTTGTGCTTTATTTCTCACATCAGCGTGGCCATTTCCTCACCTCCAGAGGGTCTAAAACACAGCACAGGTAAAATAATAAATAAAGAACTATAATTCATCTTACTGAGGGTATCAGATCATCCACTACAGAACACATGTTCTGATGCCTGGTTTGTCCTCGTACTTGTTATTAAAGCATTAGTTCACTGTATATCTAAAAACCTCCAAGGGTATAATTGGGGCATTCTGTGCCTATGATGCCCAAAACTGCTGTCTAGGTAGGCAGCTCTAGGTTTTGAAGCAGAGCAAATACGCGAGTGCTTCAGCCAATGAGAACCGGTTTTAATAAAAACCAACACAACGAAAGGCAACACCCACGAGGACTGATCTGATGAGTCCTTTAAATCCGATCTTATTAAGAGGTTTCACTTTCATCGGTCAGACAACAGGACACGCATCGGTTCCTGCACACTGTTGTTTAACAACCCAGCTCAAACAGAACCAATACTGAGATTAAACAACCATCTGTGGCTAGGCACAATGTGACATGATTTAATAGCCTATATTTGATGTTGAATGTACGGTTACTGTATATAGTTACCATATAAACTCACATCCAATCTGACACTGTCATTTCGTTTCGCTTTGTTTGTTTACTGCTTTTCTGAAGAAAAGAAACACAAGTCAGCAAAACAAACATCAAATTCTCAATTGCACCTTTATGAGGATTTAAAGAAAGTGACCAAACTGACTATGATCTTACCACAACCATAAAACCGGCACCATTTCTGCTGTTAAACGCGTTTTGCTTTCTGTTGCTATTAAAAGAACAAATATTAGCCAATTAATGAGACAAAAAATAAGGTTGAAGAGTCACATGAAAATWAAGCGYCTAGTAAAGTGGAAAATATTCWGCCTGCAGTAAAGTTGGTCCTCTCATTAAAGATAATGTTCGACTGTAATGACCAAATAAAACTAATTACAACAGAAATGTTGGACAATGAGGAATCCGGCCCTCTGAAACTTCCTGTACACCAACCAAAAGCAAAGTGACATTTATAAGCATTTTTTCAAATCTACCGTTTAACAACACATGGTCTAGGGTCAATATAAATGATCAACATCATCATCTGATCATATCCTGTTTGCAGTTCTGCTAAAAAAACAAAACAAACCGCAGAGCTGAAATACAGGCTGAGACTGTTAACTGGTCTTTCTCTCCGCTGTATGAATCCTGATTCAGGTGCTGAAGAAAATCTCCTCGGCCTCACAGAGAGACACATTATCATACGAGACATTCACGGGTTCAGCAGATAGCATAAATGTGAGCCAGACCTCCAGCAACCTCAAATCCTGCAGGAAAGGCCAAACCTCAAACGTCCAATTGGTCTATAATAACGGAAGCGAGGAGACGCTCCACCACATTGGAGGTTTATGCTGTAATACTGGAAGTATTCTCAACCTCTTTCCCTCTGTATTGTGATGGAAGCTTTTAGTCTTTCTCAGTTCACATTTACTTCAGGAAAGCGCTGCTGGGCACTTAGCGATGTCTGCTAAGTGGTGCTTGCGTTTGTTGTTTAATGGTTGAGTTTTACAACGGTATGGGCATGAATTAAGTGGCTTTTTAAATGTGGGCTTCTAAAAGTTTCAGAAAGAACCTGAGTAGTGAAAAAGAGCCGTGTTCTTTTGAAAGATAACTTTACCCAAAAATAAAAAAATTGTTCATTATTTACTCACCCTCGTGTATTCCAAAGCCACGAGTTTCTATCTTCAATGGAACACAAACGGACAGATTTTTCAATAGGAAGCCGCTGTACACAATACAACAAAATGCTATGACAGAATTCCTATGCTAAACCAATCATTCGAGAAAACTTCTATAAGATAATAACTGAGAGTGATTGTATAAACTGCTCCAATCATATTTTCTCTTTGCCAGATTAACAATTAAATCTTGATGAACTGACCAGACAGACATTTATTCTCCTCCTTCAGTAACGCAGTGTTGTCGGGCCACAGTGGCAGAGACTCAGAGATCAGTGGACCTCATCTGATGAACAGACTCTTATCAGACAGTCACTGTCCTGCCATCAAGAGTAGAGAGATTACAGATCAGCCCATCTGAGAGCATTCATCTTCAACAGCTCCAGCCGGCACCCTCCACCACCATCTAAAAACAATACAACAGCTGCAGTCTGGAACTGTTGCCTCTCTACCGCCATCTCTGTTTGAAACATTCAATTGCAGGTTACTTAAAGTCCATTTAAATTCTCAACATTCGCTGTAAGAACAAACTACAAATGCTGCGTCATCTACAGTTCCTGCACAAGACGCACAGACGCCAAATCTTCTTCTTTTAGTTTACAGATGGACATTTCCTGCTTAATTTTAAATCATTATTATAAATGTAATGAATCAGAGTAAGTAGTGTTGAACACTAATCCGTCATGTACTCAATAACCAAATGTGTTTATTTTTAACCAAAAACATACAGACTGCAGCTTTACCAAACAAAATCACGGTTCATTCTTTAAAAGCAAACATGTTGTGCGCTCACTACATAAAACAGATCTATACACACACACAAATGGCAGTTTTAGTACACGAGAGGCAATTCTTTAAATTACGTTTTGAAAATAAACATTGCAAAAGGTACATGAGGTGATGTGTTCCTGCAGTAAACTGTTATTATGATGAGTCTTATTCTGACACTCGCCGCGCTCCATTCTCAGCAGCATTTGTTAGCATAGAAACCAACTCGTTGTCAGGCATGTGATGTGAAAGTGCCTCCAGAATGGCCTTTTTATCTGCACTTATTATCCTCGTATGTCACTGTCATAGAAACAGCACAGCGCAGTGCCAGAAAAGACGCGCCGCGTATCAGAATATTGTTTAGTGCAGGATTATCACCTGCATTGTGCTTTCCAATTGTGTGGAGGAGATTTGTAGAGATCCTGATATGCCCTGATCTCGCCACCCTTAGCGGGGCACTCATACGCCTCAAATCTAATATCCCTGATTTTAAGTGTGAAACGGGTCCACGGTTGTTTTATCTCATTTTACAGGTTTGCATCAGACCACAAAACTGACAAAGTGCATTACTATCCAACAGAAATAAATTATTTGCTGGGTTTTGCAGATATAATCCTAGCTAAGGATAAAAACAGTGTCTTTGTTATAAAAACAGTTTTGAATAACAGAACAGAAGTAGGTTTGTGTACATTTAAGGTGCACTTCGTTATAAAGCGCCACATACATAGAAGAATACTGTATGATTATACAAATGTGTAACATTACGTATATACCTGTGAGACGCACCTTCAGGTCCCTCTAAAAAGACCAGACCACCTAAATTAGCACGTACTACATGTGGATGTAAGACACGCCACCTTCCCGTGAAATGCCATATGCTGCGTTTAAAGAAAGTGACAAAGTTGCACAACCAGAAAATCAGCACCAACTACACTGCTTAATGTGTTTTGTTTTCTGTTGCTAAAAGAACAAATATTAGCCAATTAATGAGACAAAAATAAGGTTGAAGAGTCACATGAAAATAAAGCGTAAAGTGGAAAATATTCAGCCTGCAGTAAAGTTGGTCCTCTCATTAAAGATAATGTTCGACTGTAATGACCAAATAAAACTAATTACAACAGAAATGTTGGACAATGTGGAATCCGGCCCTCTGACACTTCCTGTGCAGTAACTTTTTGTGGAAGTAAAATGCAGCTGTGATTCGCAGCTGCGCAGAGATACAGTACAGTGTTAAGTGTGCGTTAGTCCCTGGTGGTCATGCTGATGACGCAGGTTCCAGTCTCATTCCCTAAAAAATCTCTGTATCTGTAAAGAACTCTCTAAAGCAGTATTTGCCCAATCCTGTATGTCTGTATCAGGATTTGACTACAACATCAGTCAAATCACCAGCAATTGCCACTTCAGAGTAAACGGCCACTAAATTAAGCCTTTATCTTTCTTTGTAAAGAAGTCAGTTGGACCCAGCCTGTAGCCCTGCGGGACTCCAGATGTGCTGATGACATCTGACTTCCTGAGTGACAGCACTTGTGCTGTGACGCTCCTCATGTAGAAGCCCACAAACGCAAAACTTCTCAGTTAAAGCTGTTTTAAGAAACACCACCACTGGATGAACTATCACCTTAGTGGGACACTCAATAATCAATTACCCTCGACCTACAAAACTAGCACTGAAGGCACTTCTTCAGTTCTACCGAAGACTGGACAGGACAGAAAGACTAACAATGCGGGCAGCAGAGCTTAAGCAGCACAGCTGGAGAGTTGCCTCTGTATGCTGTGTCTGTTATGAACAACCAGGCAGAAGGCCAAAGACGCTTCATTTAACAGCCATGTCCACGTGTTGGACAGGAAAATGTGCTGATCTGGGAAAATCATTCACGCTCGTCTCCAGCGGCTCATCTGTGAGTCTGGCAGATTAAGAACCTCGCAGCAATTTATCACTAACAAATTTCACCCTGAAAGAAAATAAATACATCTCGATTCAAGCAGGAGAAGAAAACAAACGCAGAAGTGGAGCCCACGTAAAGTTCAGTCTCGAGAAACCAACCAAACGTCCAAAACTGTCTGCGTGGAACTTAAATGGCGAAAACAGACAGTTGATATCAAACTCTTGTCATCCAATTTGTAGGAACATTTTGTGCCAATAGCACGAACTCACAGGAAATTTAGCCTCAAAAGTGAAATTACAGCTGTGTTCGTGTTCTGACCTCTGACCCGTTTCACGGCACCTTTATATTCCGTTCTCCCCTCACCGTTTACCACACGGTCGTCCTTCCGGTGTCTTCAGGGAGCGGAGTGTTTGCCTGAATCCCGCCATTAATAATTCATTGTTTTCAGCAGATGCAGTGAATACTGATTCCTTCATACTGCAAGGCACCATTATTAAGTTGATTGCAGCACCTGAGGTCATTAACTTCATCCCGGGTGACGTGCCTGCGAATTTAAATGACCGCCAAAGACCGCTGACACCAAGGTGACGTTTCAACCTGTTAGCTGGTCCATCTGAACCTCTGCCGGCCAGATGAGGTTACGCCGCACGGTTTTTCAGTTTATTATTCGTTTTGCTCTTTTGCTCTCTCAAAAACATGAATTATGGCTTTCTCCCCACAAAACACAAAATATTCACAAAGTGCATTCGCGATGGCCCCGTTTTCCCACAAGCTGCCATGGCAACAGTGAATGTTGAAATTATAACGTGAATTCCCGGCGCAATATAAATGAAATCAAATATTCCCAAACGGCCGTGTGTCTGGGGCAAAACAGTAACACTATTATAAGATGTTGCTAACTGTAAGTCGCCCGAAATCTGAAGCTTTTTGCAGGTTAAATACTGCCGGTACATTAACCTCAGTGGCGATTTATATCCCTCCAGCTGTGAACGTGTCCCCTGAGGAATAAAAAGTCAGACAGCAGGTGCTACATGCTGCCTAACTTTAGGAAGGTCACGGAAACAGCTTGAGTGTGGTTTAAAAATATGTTAACAGACTGATCTTTAAAGATGATGCATTCCCTGTCCATTAGCCAATTCTTTCACAAATGTATTATGTTGTCTAGATTTCATAAATGCAGCTTCCTGTGCTGACAGGAGAAACAGGAAGTTATATATATCTTGTGAACAGGTGATTCCAGTATTAGACGGAGCTGCAGATGTGCGCAGCCCCTAACACACTGGACACGGCTCACACATGGCTGATCTCAGTTTGGCCCAATCGGCTGTCGGGTTTGGAACCCCCGCATCGCCGCGGGTCATTACGTGATCTGCAGAGGAAAAATGTCTCGGCTTGTCCCAGGGTGATGCAATTGGATCAGCAATTTCTGCCCACAATTGTCCCATAACACGGACTTAAGTTAATTTCCTGTGGGAAAAATACTCAAATGAAAAAAAAACAATAAATAATAATAAAAAATGAAAGCAGCCCCACTAAACGCATGAGCCAGCACAGTTCAGTTGTTACAGTAAGTGTTATCACAGAAAAAGTCTCAAATTAGCCATTTCAGTTGCTTAATTTACAACCCAACGGCAACACATTCTTGTTCATTGAAACAAACATAACAAAAATGATATATGACATGACAGACATCAGACGGTTTCTGTTTACTGGTCTTTCAAGGGCCATCAGATAAAGAGTCTTCACAATCTCTGGATCTTCTGAAGTTTTAAAGCCAAGACAACTGAAGGTCTACAGAAAAAGATGCTAAACCTGCCTGCCGTGCTGGGAGAACTCTTAAAGAACTCGTCTCCTCGTGGAAAAAAATTGCTTCGCATGCTGGAAAGAAAAATTGTCCTCCCTAAAGAGCCAAAGTGGAGATTGATAACGAGATTTGAAACAGAGATGGAGAAATGATCTGAAACTCAAGAAATCCCTCGGCCTCCTCAAGATCTGAACATTATTCCTGCTCACACCTCGCTCTAATAAAATAATACCTCTCGTTTTATTCATGAAGACAGGCTGGCTGACCCACATATTTTTCCGGATGTCTGTGCCTTAAGGGGACGGTCATGGTCGGGCTCATACAGAACCAAATCACTGTCCGAGATGCAAAAGGCACGACGGTTCTGAAAAATCGCTGTCAAAAACATAACAAACACAGTGAAATTTAGCAAGACCTTTAGCCCCAGACACTGAAACGAATTATCCTCAAGGAAGTGAATTAAAGGGCCGTTCACAGTATCAGTGTAGCAACAATGAACACTTCTTCTTGTGGGGCATGTGCAGATGGTCATAGACGAGAAGATTTGTTACTTAAACCTGCAATCCGTAACGTTCACACCTCTATCATCATCCCTGTCTGAAATATAAACTACAGGTTATTCAACAGAACTTTATTTATTATGTATGTTGAAGTCATATTAAAGCCAAACGGACATTTCCCAGAATTTAATTTCCCAGGTCAAATTTTAAAATTATTTTACAAATGATTATAAACGCATCGTTGTAAATTGGGGGAAAGGTTAGCAGATCGTATTAAACCCTCATCTGTCATGTACTTGCTCAATTTGGAACCAAATAAGTTACGGATTATAGTTTGAAGGAAAAAAACGAGACCCTTTAAATTTCTCTACTGAAAAACAGCCAGGTTCCAGTTTCCTGCCCCTGTCCTCTCTCAGCTGTAGGCTGTCAGCAGCAGCAGCATCTGGGCACCTTATCTTGCTGCAGAACGTGCTCGACTGTACCGTCTTTATTGGCAGGATGATGGAGAGAGGACCTGCCTCCCAAGATAAACAACTCCTCTGCAGTCTGCGACGCTCCTCTGGCTCTCAGTTTGCTGCTGGCATCCAACCGGCTGCTTCCATAGTGATTAGCAGCCTGTGCAACACTGGGACGGGCCGGCCACCCTCATTCATAAACACTGACAGAGTGAGTGGGCGGAGACTGCAGTGCATATGAAGATACTACAGAGATTTGAGGATTTCACACTCTTGCGTCTTGATCTAGTGGACTGCTGATCTGTACTTTTGCGTGTTGGTGGGGATTCCTAATTGACTACAGTATTCAACTGTATCAGGAGGCGGTTCTTGTGTCATCACTGTCTTCTCTACTATTGGTCATTGGGCCAGTGCTGATTTGCATAAATCTAGACTCTGTTCACCTCTGTTGCAGTGCCAATGGCTGCCCTCACTCATGTTCTCTAAATCCACCAGCGTACATTGATGATGAGTGATTTTCTACCTGATGCTGTTAATTCTTTTCAGTGTTACCGTTTTTGGCTACAGTTGTAAATAATTCAGCCTATCAACTGCTGTCTTGCCAGCAGTTGATGCGATAATTCAGTATTTATGGTAAATTTTTGCAAATAAAGACAAATCTGAAAAATAATGCTAACGGTGAGATACGCAGAGGCATTTTTAAGGGTAAATTCAACGTGCCAAACCCAGATTTGCCCCCTTCTCATACAGCAGTAGTTCTATTTAAACATACATTCAGGTCTGGCTCCCTTCTGCTATATAACACTCACTAGTCAACATCCAGTTAATTCCAGAGGACAAAACAGATAAAAGACCCAATTGTTTTCTTATTTAGCATTGTTTTTCATTCAAAAACATGTCGGGCACTCAAATTAAAAGTAAACTAAAAGTACAGTAATAGTAAAGTAATAGTACGGTACAGTAAAGTGAAGTGTGTTTGTCATTCATTTGACTTGAATAACAGGTGGAGTATATGTATGTAGCTTTGAACAGTCACGTCTATTTGCATCAGTGTTTGGACCGGGACCAAATTTTGTCATTCAGATGTTTGTTATATTAATAGTATCAACAACAAAGTAAAACTCAAGGAACATTCAACAGACGTCACAATTAACGAATGCTGACTACACCATGGACTTCTCATCAGTAGCCACTAAAATGTGCGACTCAACGCTGGAGTCATTACATCATTTGTTTTTGTCTCGTTTGCTGTTGTTTTGCAGTGAAGCAGATTTGGTGTACAAATGCAGTATTCTGAGACCAGTCTCGTAAAAGTAAATGTATACAGACTAGACAGACCTAACTGAATAATTTAGCCTTTATGATACATAGTGATGGTCTAATATATACAGCAAATATATACACTGTGTATACATATATACATGTACATATATACTAAGAAAAAAACAAGATTATGGTACATGTTTTGCTCCAAAACATGAGTGCTGCTACACCTGTCTAGACTTTGAATAATAACATGCAAACTAACACAGCAGGGCTTAGTTAAAAAACCCAACCTAGTTTCCAGGAAGCACACAGGTCAGTCACCGACTCCCATCCTGTGGGCCAGTTTCCCTGCTTTAGTTGGAGTCTCAGAGACGCAGGACAACCTCTGCAGTCGGTGGGATAAGTGAGCTGAGTTTGCAGATTAGACCACCTGCCTCAACAATCCTGCCGTCCTATTTATACCCCTGACAATAAATTACTGCTGGAGAGGCAGACGACGGGGCTCAGAGAGGGGCTGCCGCTACGAATGAGCTGTGAGAATAGAACAGACACTAATGGACGTGCCGATGACCTTATTCTTCACTTTAAATGAAGAATAGAGTTCCTTCACACTGGTTATATGTGGCAAACGCAGTAACACAACAGTGCTGTTCGACTATACACTCTAAAAGAGATCCACCGACAGACGTAAACAAACAAGAAACGGATCCCGGCGAGCCGACGTCTTTTCATGTCATTTGCTTTGGAAGAGCAAATGAAATCTTTCCTGTGTTGTTTTGTTACACCGAACAGACTAAATGGTTGAGGAAAGATGCGCAGCGACATACCACCAGAGAAAAAGATGCGTGTTTGTTTACAGCAATGGTTCTCCACTGTGATTGAATATACACATATTTACATACTGTATATACATACATACATACACATCATACATGTATGATACATGACATAAAAACAGCAGCATTTCCTCCTTCCTTTCAGATGTTCATTAACCTATTTACTTCACTAGTAAACTAGATAGTTTACTTTACTATCCTAACTTTTTATATTCGTCACACACACAGTTATAATCAGAATATAACCAGCAGTAATATTAGTTGTGCTCTAAGACATAAAGACATATTTAAAAAATATACAAACAAAAATATAAACAGAGATAATTAAAAAGTAAACTTGAGCAGTACAAGGTTTCATTCCCAGTATAATTAACTACGAGTTAAGTGTTGCAGTTCACATGATATATATTTATAGCTGCTGTTTATCGACCCCGATCAGATCACACCTGCGATCCATCTTCAGTCCAGCTCACAATTACTAGCTTTGAGTTTCTGAAGTCTTTCTGCCTACGAGTTAAACAAGCGCTTGATATTCTAGAAATAATGACCGTATGAGAAAGAATATTTTCCTGTTGAACAATCAGTGAGACTGTCAGAAGACAGAGAGCAGCGCTTGTTCTCCTAGCAACCGCCCCAGCCTGTCCAGCTGCCTGTCATTGTGAACTGTAAGAACAGCTGCGGTAAGCATGCGGGTCGCCCGCGTGTGTAAAAGAGAGAAATATTCGGAGCTGATGGAAGGGCATGTTACTAATGCCTCACACTCGGGCACCTGTCAGGTTCATTGGGCTCCCTAAAGCTTTTGGCTTGACACCCTGTTTAATGCCATTTAAGCCCTGTGACACCCATAGATACAGTTTCAGAATGGTTGGGTTTAACTCGGCTTCAAACAGAGGGCTAATGTTAATCTCAGTAAACAAAGCTGTTTGGCCATCGACTGACACGTTTGATTGTAACCCTCTTGCCGAAGGTTTGCTATAATAAAGCAATCAAATACAGATGAATTCAAATGGACCAAACACATCTGCTACATAGTAAGATTACTCATGATGGTTATTAATTTAAATAGTGGCATACAGATGTCTCAGGTATCTATTTACCTGTAAGATATCTACAATATTAGGCATACGTTTTAACAATGATAACGGCACTCCCCATGCAAAACTCACTGCCATTGTTTATAGGGTTCAGCTTTTTGGTTGCTAGGGTGATCTGTACGATAGCTAGGTGGTTACTTACTAGCTCCAGGGGAAAAGAGCCCACCGCAGTGTCCCTATATTATTCTAGTCTTTAGATATGCCTCAGGCTTCTCTTTCGATGCAAGTTTATGCCAATTTTTATTGTCCACTGGGAAAAATCGTAAGTCATGACAGGAAAACTAATAGCACAGCTCTCCATAACAAGGCAAGCCAAACAAATATCATTCACGTCCATAGAAAACAATGTGTTTGTAACCTTAGCAACCAATACTTAAATTAAAAACAGCCGACACAATTTATGCGCGGCTGTGAAACAAATTGTGAAACGCTTATATTATGCTTCAGGTAATAAGACTTGAGGTTGTTCAACTTTCTTGAATTATTCTCGAAACAATTTATTTTTAGCCTGAGATGAAACTGTCGGCTGGTAAACACTGACAGCATGCAATTAAACTGCTTGTTCTGTTCAGCAGTAACGTTTCTTGCGTTAATAACAAAAAGTAACGCTACTTGTCAATAACGGCCAGTACATAAATTACCTGCCGAAACAGTGACGCGTACAGCAGTGAAACATCATCAGAACGAAGAAACATGAAAAGAGGAGTCTTAAATTAAAATTAATTTAATTTTTGATTTCGTTACTTTACCTCAGTAAATGCTCCTGATTTATGAGGTAACGCAAATGGGCGACACCTCCGAACATTAAAAGACATTTGGCTAATTTGTGCGGTGTTTCAGACCTCTTGCCAAGGAAACTAACAAGCTTTATATTTAATAAAACATATAATTGATGTCTCTTCGTGCCCCATTTCCTTATAATGTGGTTTTCACGCGCACATAAAATGTTTAATCAGCAGTTTGCATGCCTGACACATTTTTAACAGTAGCAGTAGCAGCTTAGAGATGAGGAACAACGTCCAGGAGTAAATGCAGACCACATATACTATAACATATAGTTTATGAACAAACCCACAGCACACTGTCACACTATATCAGCAGATCACAGACTCTTTTAGAACCTCCTTCAGTTTCACAAAGCAGTGGTTCAAATCAAAGACACAGTGTACATTCACACCCTCCTTACGAGACATTAAATATTGTCTTTTATAATGTGCTGATTATATTTCTGTTTCGGCAACATGAGTAATTATTGTGCTTATTGTAATGCTCCGCACTCTGTGTTACGGATCAAAATAAAACAGACTTTTTTCTCCCTGAAAAGTTCACATTTATCCAGCTCTAGTCATTTACTATCATTTGTATAACACCTGTGGACCTTTATATCATATATTTGAATTTTCTATACACTAGTATTCCACACTTCAAAAGATTAACTTAAAACCCTTTTAACCCTGGATGTTGGGGTTAGCATTTAAAACTCAAGGCTTACCTTTCAAAATTACCTTTTCAAACCCAGGGTTAAAAATGGCCTTTCTGTGGGGCTAAAAGAGATCTTATCTCAGGGTTAAGCATAGTACAAAATGCTTACGACTGAATGAAAGCCAGTTGTTTTCTCCATCTATAACACAGTTGAGAACATCTTTATCTTACAACCTCTTAAAATGACTGAACTCTCAGGTGCAGCGTTCTTAATCCTGCCATACAGAAGGTGTCAGTGAATAGCCGTGAACATTACACCAGTAGAATATCAAATGTCGGATTAAATTTCATACAAATTAGATCCAAAAGATGTTCAGGGAGTCTGTGAGTAGAGACATCACAGTAACAGAGTTCCCCCCCAATCACTTCAATCGCCGGAAATGGAAATCAGTGGAATTTGTGCGAGAGGCACTTAAAACATGAAGATATGAGGTGAGATCTGGCCTGCCTGCAGTTTCAGGAACATCTATTCACAATTTATTAGTGCGAGGCAGAGAACTCGGGGCTCAAAGTCTGCTGGGATATTACGCTCGTCTTTCCTGATCCTCCCTCGCGCTTCTCCAGGAACGACGTCAGCAACGGTTCATTTTATATGGATACTTCATAATCACCCAGAGGCAACAGACACCTCTCTCTGAAAACAAGCACGGGAGCAAATGAATCCGAATGTGCCTGCGACCCACGAGCGTTAAAACGGCACACCCGTTGTGACTTGACAAACAAATTCTCCCACGTACGTGCTAATTAATTAGCACCAACGGCTGCAGTGTAATGGGGCTCTGAAGCCTGCTAACACATATGCTACGTATTTATTTATCGCAGCCAAAATAATGAGAAAGCTACAGCTATGCTTGCGGTTTCCAAGATGATTTTTTTTTTAAGAAGGCTGCAGTATTTTTATTTTTATGCCTTTTAATTACAACTGATATAATGTCCAACCTGGGCCTGTGCAATTTCTGAGACACGACTGGCCCTGATGATCCGCTGTAACTCAAGAGCATCTAATGGAAATGGTCATAATTCCTCTCTCATCAATAACAGACTGACACAGCGTTAAAGAGACGGTACTCTGATTGTGCCATGTTTCACCACATTATGTCACAATCCAAAGCTAAAGGTTACACATTGATTACTGCATGTTGATTTACTGGGACCTGCTTTGGGCAGCCCGGAGCATGTTCAATTCATCATTAGTTTGCCTGCTGGCCTAAGTTATAACAGTTTAAGCGGATTAGTAGTGCTGCTTAAAGTTAACCAGAAACACCCAGTACCATTAACCATAACAATCAGTTCCCAATAGATTCCTCAGAGTTGACTCCATATTTAATGTGATGCAAATGAGAACGAGGCTGTGTGGGTTGCAAGTGTACCAAGTTCAATGTGTTATACCGTTTTAATGACCTACACACTTTACAAAGCACACAATCGACACCCAGCACTATAAACAGACTGTACTTCCATCCACTACAGTGTTAGGTCAGGTTAAATACAGCATTTTATTTGTATTTTTTAATTATGGAGAGCTTTCCACCAACTGTTTTAAACAAGCTTTGAGCAAATCTTTATTATAATATAATATTATATAATATTAAGTGGCATTTTAAAAAAGTGGCATTTTAAAAAAGTGGCATTTTAAAAAAGTGGCACCCAATGGAACGGCCAATCCAGCCCCCAAAAGTCATGCTATGGTTGAGCGGCGTCAGGCTGGTTGTGATGCTCAAACAAACAAACGAATGAACAAATGAACAAACAAACATTTTAAAGGTGCCACACTTTTTGGAATTCGACTTTTCTCATGTATCAAGTTCACAAAATCAACGTTAATATGACAATACATCTACGCCATAAATCACACTATAAACATCACACAGATCAAGACAAAAAGTTCCCGGTCGGTCTGATGGCACAATGTACAGGCGCAGTGTGAATAACACATGAATCTGCAGCCTTAATGGAAATACTACAACAGCAAGATTCTTTCGGTCCTAAGACCGTATAGTCTGTGGAAAACAGCTAAATTACTTCTCCAGTGCTTTTACCCAAAGCCATTTAATCCTATGAAGTTTAGAGAGTCAATGTAGAGAGCGGAGCAGAAGGAGACGTCTCTAAATCATGGAATCCCATGATCCTCTGCTCTGATCCCAGCCTCCATTAGTTGCTCCCTGTGAGACAGCAGCAGTAGCACAGATGACCACACACGCATTACAAATACAAATGCAAAACCTGATATATCCACACGGGCTGCGTGAGTCATTGAATATACCAGCCGGACCCTCACTGAACTTCTTCAGTGAAGTTTAAAGATCGAATCATTTAGTCTTGAACAAATGAGCCGGGGAATTTAAAGAGCACCTAACCTAATGTCCGTAATACAAAACATTTGGTTTTGGGAGTGAGATAAATGGTTTTCTATTCATTTGAAGGCACCCTGGGTTAGATACCACCTAAGCTCTCCAAAAAACACTGTGTCATTTATTCTGTGATAATCGACAGTGTGCCACAGTTGTTTATAACTGATCCTAGACACTTGCCCCATAGACTTTCATTACAAGTGTAGTGTAAATGCTTTTTGCTTTGTTTTTTTACTAATATTTGAAGTACCTTTCTGTGGTGAACAACAGCACTTATATTTGTTTATCCCAGAATATATTCCTCTAAACTTTATATTCACACTTTTCTGCTAGATAGGACCTGAAATTCAGCGTGACATCATGCGATCATTGGACCTCAGAAGGTGTAAATTGACCAGCTGTTCTGTCTGCAGGAGCTGAAGATGTTGCTCTGAATCGCTTCTCTCAGGTGTTAATTCTCCAGGTGTGCTGGGTGTCAAAAGATTAACTGCTAGCTTAGAGTACCGGTTGTGTTTTTCTGCTCGTTCTTTAATCCAAAACACACAGAACAGGTTCGGACAGCGCGGAGCGGGACAGGAAACTCAGCATTTGTCATCATCGTTGCTCCACGTCACCGCGCTCAGAATTCATCACCAAAATAACGCTCTCCATCCCTCAGTGACTAATCTGCGCATTGATTTACTGTCCATAAGAAATATTTGTTGTTTATGGGTGGGGGAGTTTGGACAGCCCCTCAGTCATGTTTGGGCGCAGGCTTGGAATTCAATCTTACAACTGCAATGAACTCTGTGTGCTGATCGCACTCTGTCTTAAAGTCGACAAAAGTCTGCCAAACATTATTTTGGCAGACTTAGAGAGAGTATCGATGCATTTCATCTGTTTTGGATGTGGGATGAGTACACTTTAGGGATAAAAACCTCTTTGGTTTCTACTCTGTACATCATTTAAATTTGCCCCTTTGCCCTATAAAGATAACCATGCAGATTTTAGTTTTCCACACCCATGTTCAGACATCACAATTTATTTATTTGTGTGTTTCATAGATGAGACAGTAGAGGCTGGACTCAAACCTCCATTCCCACAAGAGCACCACACATGTGTGCTGCTGCTACTCCGCGGCATCATGCTAATTTTGTGGTGTTAGTAGCAGATGCAAAGGTTTGAATTAAACAACAAACTGACAATAAAATTACACACAAAAAAAAACAACAGCCTTGAAGGGTTAATGAAATCAGAGGCGTTATAACACTTATAAAGCCGACCGTGATGAATTAAAAAAAACAAAAGTCAATTACAGTTTAACAGAAAGCCAGGAATAGTAAAAACAATACCTGTCTAAACACCCACAGGCCACTGCTTGAATCTTTAAACTGCAAGACAGAGAATCACATGTTTTCACTGATCGACATCACTGTGCCCCTCCATTTTACATTAGCTGTCGTGTCAAACTGTATCAGAAACATGTTGGGCTGGTAGATCTGCCCGCTTCTCTCTGTGATCTGAACCACTGAACTGAGTTCAGTTCTCTCTGGTCTGAACCAACATGTGATGGTGTTAATAAAGCGTTCAGGAATTGAACCCATGACGGCTCTGAGGAGCATTCACCGGACCTTATTCATGAAACGAAAACGCATAACTTGTTCCTTAAACCATTGTTATGCAATTTAACTAAATGTGCCAAATTATACTAGAATTATTATGCTAATGCAAGTTACTTTCCACTGGTCATCTGATGCGTACTGGCCACAAAAATGGCAAGTGTGTTCTCAGAATGAGATCCCTTGAGGACAGGTTGTCAAAAAGCTCAATTTCTCTTTATTTATAAAAACGGTTTAGGTATCACAGAAACATAACAAATGTGTTCTCAAATGACTGTACTCGAGATATAAGGACATGTGGTTCAACTAATGAAATCATTTTACAGCAGGTAAAACAGTTCCAAGTTAATAATGCCTGAACAACTAGGCTGACAGCAGCTCTATTGTAGGTCTGAAATGGACATTACCCTGATTCTCAGATCCTATAAAGTCATGACTCGGAGATTTTTGCAAATGCAGGAGTTCTTATTGTGCATAACGGCAGTAATATGTGCACAACTTACTCCAGTTCTAGTTTTAAAGACCTTTAACACACTCAGATACAAATACATCCGGAATAAAACTGACAGACTGCACTTAAGTTCGGTCAGGTTTACCTCAGATATATACGTTGTGCTGTGGTGCCATCAGCCAATCAGCATTGACTGTGGCTCCAGAGTGATTAGTCACATGACATTACCAACTAATGGGATTGGCTCATAATCTGAGGGCTCATAAGCAGAGATGACCTCTTTCACATACTTTCATAGGCAACTGCACCAGCCAGGCAACTACCAACGCATCTCTCCTTCAGACCCTGTAGACATCTCTCATTGACCACACAATCCATCTCCATACATTCACAAGAGTCTGAGGGGAATACAGAAGTCTACCAGTACTACTTTACTGGATGCGTTGGTGAAACCAAGTTCTGGCACTTGAAAGTTAAAAACATCTTGGTCATCTTGGTACAGCAATGTTCAGCGGTAACAATCTTTATGTATACAAATATTCTCCTCTTGTTCCACAGGTAGAAAGTCATAAAGGTTTGAAAAAATACATAATAATAAATCAATAATAAACCTAATGATTTCCGAGAAAGAAAACAGTAAATGTAATTATTAATGAAATACGATCAACGTTTCGATTTTAGCACCCAAATGAAGCTACTAAAGTTCCTCGCTGGAGTCTGTACGCCTGTTTGAGAGTCACTGATCTACAACATTATATGCATCCTACACTAAAAGACTTCCTGACTAAAGATTAGACCTTCAGTGACTCCAGAGTAATCGAGCATCTTAATCTTAAAAACATTAATAATGTAAAACATCAAACAACCTCAAGTTAGTCGGGACGCACATCTGAGTAAGAAGATTTAAGCTCATGATTCCAATGACACTGTTCAAAATAGCAAAGGCACCCACGCGATACATCAGTCTATCTGTGTGAACTTCTCCTTCAGGCTTTGAAAGAACGAGTCTTTTAACTTATCGCTATATTTAAATCTCTCCGGGGATCTACGACAGTCATTCTCCTCTCTACCGTTTGTCACGCAAATGAAAAGTTTACCGATGTTCAACTTTAAAGGGTTCTGAAAGGCGTTTCGTGGGAGCGCCACAGAGATTGCGACTTTGCGTCGAACGACAGGCGACTGATTAAAGCGCAAACGCAGGATAAACATCTTCATCTGCATAACACATTTCCACGTCGCCAATGCAAACAAATCAGCGCGATTGTATGCGAAGACCTCGGAATCTTCTCCCAGATTTATGCAGATTGACTCGTCACGCCCACACGGCCCATTATTTTAACTCCACAAAAACACGTCCGTACAAAAAAAGTTGTATCTATTCGGACGTGAACGTGACTTTTGGGACTCCAGGAAGATGGCTGAACGCTCACGAGATAAATGACACGATTCGATTTCGGACCAAGATGAAATCTAATGAATTTCGTGAAGTGAATGTAATGGTGCCGCCTGAGCGCTCAGATTTCACGTGTCACGGGCAGAGAGTCACCGCTCGGCTGCTCAATCACAGCACCTCTGCAATAAACAGCAGGAGGCCAATTAGACCTCGGCGCTCTGTCTGATCCGACGGAGGTGACTCTCCGACACCCTGAGAAGGATTATTCCTGCTCAATGGCTATAGCGCATAAATTATCAGGCTCTCGCTTCTTAAAAAGTTCAAACTCTGGAGGGGAAACAGATCCCTGATTAAAAAGCACAGCTTATATAGGTGTTGATGAGCTGCAGGGTGCACAAACAATAAATGTGGCTCTTGTAAAATATCATTAGTGCGGTTCGCCAAGGCAAGCGCAGTATTACTATTGTGTATAGGGTGAGGGATTTAAACAAACCACTCCTCATAAATATTCATGGATGACACGTAACACATAGCAACCATTAGCGCTAGAAGTGTGATACATGTCAATTCGTGTAGCTGGTTGAGAACAGGAGTGTTATTATTTACAATCAGACAAACATTTTTTGATAGTAAGACTGCAGAATCTTCTGCCTACCTAGCAACCATCCAGAACATCCTAGCAACCAACTATGGAACCATACAGAACACCTTAGCAACTGCATAGGAACACCTGTGCAACGTCCCAGGACACCTTAGCATCACCTTGGCAACAGTACAGGCATGTACCACTCATGCTTCTTCAGAAAACACAAGTCCATGACAACCAAAAGTTGCATCCCAAATAGAGGGTGTGGCCTGTTTTTTTCCACTGGTCATTGATTGGCTCTAGAAAAGTAGGCGTTTTAAAGCAGCAGACTGACTGTTGGAGGAGAGTAATCAATGGCTGATTGCAGAGGGACATCTTCTACAATAAACACTGCAATACTCCATACAATAAAAACAGTATATGTTGATTTCATGGTGACTTTAAACTTGCATCTAATTATGTTTATAATGAATTAAAGTTTGAGTTTATCTTTGCTTGTTCTGCTGAGAACAAAGGCAGAATTTGTTGCGATGGGCTAGCGTAGACTGCAGAGCAGCTCTAATGACTGGGGACGACGACATCAATTCTCATCTGTCTTATTTTCAAACTGCCCTTGAGTGTCAACACAAACTTTTGTGATGAGAAACACTACTGGACCCTCCAGAGAACAAATAAAACACAGACAGAAAATAAATGTCTGCTAAATGGGGCTATTGTTTCAAGCATTATAATAGTGTCACAGAGGACAGCGAGTGTGGCCCAAGGCTGTTAAAAACACGTTGCACTGAGGTCAGGATGTGATCTTTTCTCCTGTCAGAGGCTTCCACCACAATGAAAGCAGAAAATGGAATATCCGAGCATCTCAGTCAGCCAAGCATAAAAAACTTTCCTGTGGCCTTGAACAACTCTGAAGACTGAAAATGAGAAATAAATGTGCTGCTAAATATAATGAAAGCTCATTACTGCTGGGATTTTAAAGGAAGTCTATTTGTTCTATTATTAGTGGGGCTTGCATAAGACAAGCATTCTGTGTTTCTTTAGCTCATACGAAAGGTCAGAGTTCTGAACAAACCCACAGCCCAAAAAAACTAGGAAACGTATTCTTGAAGGGGTCAAACTTACACTCTTATATCGAGTGACCAGAATACTATAAAAAAATATAATATTCTTTACTTGTGCCAGCTTGCAACTACCCTGGCAACTGCCTAGCAACACTCTGTAAACAACTTAGAATACTTTAGCCATCCCATAGAAACACCCTGTCAACCACCCACAACATTTAGTATTGTGGCATTTTCTTCAGATAAACATAAACACTTGCTTACTTGCTAAATAGTTTTAGCCGTATGCACAACCACTGCTGAGGAATATAAAATGTAAATAATTGTAGACTTTTCTCTCCAAATTATACTTGTCATCAAGCTGTATTTCTGTAAGCAAAATAAAACGTTTATTAAGTCTTAGAATAAAGATCTCTCAAGTGCCGTAATTAAACCATCAGTATATTAGTGAGCACTTCATTTTAGCCTGAAACCTGCACTCATGCAAAACAAGCGCATCCCCTTCAGAAACACAGAGACATAAAGATGAAACTCTGAGATATTCCAGTCGTGCCCTGGAATGATTTTTGTCCTTATCTGCGGAACACACAAGTGCAAGAAAAAACCTCGAACAACATTTTAAAGATCAGCGGTTTACTCCAGTCTATATTTCCAAACCAGTGGAAGAAAACTTCAGAAACGCTCTCATAGTGCGTCTTTCATATGGATAAGATCAGGAGGTCTCTGACGTTCACTGGATGTGCTGAAAGTGGAGTCAGGGCCATCGTGGAAGACAGGACGAGTCCACAGGAGAAACGCTCTCCAATGCCCATCAAAACAAATGTTTGACCACCCTGATAGCACCCAGGATTTGAGTTTTTGGTCTGTTTGTGCAGTCAAATACCCAAAAGTGTTCACAGAATCCTGTCCTTGACTGTCAGCTTCTATTCAAGTGTGCCACCTTCAGAAATGTGTCGTGTTTGACGCCAATTGTGTTGTGACATTGTGTTACCAACTTTAAGTGCTACTACTGCGATAACAAACCTCGGTTCCCAAGGGGCGATGGAATCACAGCACCTTTAAGCGTCTGCGCCATTAAACAGATTATTTAGGCAGCTGGGTAACAGCTATGTCAACAGTTTAACTAAACTGCTCAGCAAGATTCCGTTGGCGTGACAGTTGTGGAAAGGCCTTGTAAGAACTAGCTAATAGTTGAAGTCAATGTTTCGTGTTAACAAATGCTATAGCGCCCCCTGTGTCAACACTGAGAATGCAATGCACAACTGCGTGTACCACCCAACATGTGTCAGAGAAAGATCACATGATCATCACCTTCTGCAAGAATGAGATTTCACTGTTAAACTGTCATGTGGCAAACTGCAGAAATACCATCAATGGCAGGAACCCGATGGTGCTGATATTTCAGATCGTCGCTTTAATTGGCAGCGGAAAAGACGAGCAGTTAAAATAACTGAAAAAAATAAACTTGAGGAGGGAGGAACATTAATCATAAAAGTAGGTTATTTCCAGTCTTAAAGGTGTAATTTCTAAAAATAGGGCTGAGAATAAGGCAGGGACCTGCAATACAATATTATATATTTATATTATGATTTGATAATGTGATCCTTTATCTTTAGTGTACAGTTATTCAAAACGAAGAAATACTGCAGTCTTGTTTGTTTGTTTCTTTATTCGGCATTGGACACTGGCTCTTTGTGTCTATTCTATTCGCACCCTGATTGCTATATAATTATATTTTTAATTTACATGTATTTATTTGGCAGACACATTTATTCAAAGTGACGAACAGTACATTCAGGTTATATATTTTATCAGTATGGGTGTGTTTCCTGGGGCTCGAACCCACAACCTTTGTGCTGCGTACACAATGCTCTACCCACTAGTGCATTGACCCAATGCTACCGCATTTGTTTTCTCACAGACTTGCGCTGGATGGCGGTCACGTGAACAATGCAACTAAAAGTATAGATTCTTACTGTAAAACATCAGTACACCATCAGATAACATACAGTTGAATTTTTAAATATGGATTCCCCCTCCCAACCCCATCTATAACAAAGTTTAAAATACAGCAACTGAAAGTACAACTCTTTCTGTTTTTCGGCACTATGATATCCGGCTCATCGTCCACATAAATGCATAACATTCATTTAGGCTTGATCACACATAGACACTGTGCATAATTTAATCAAATGCGCTGTAAAAAATGCATAATTAAACTGATGATTGAACAGCTGCAATTAGCCATTCACAACCAAAAACACAATGCATGAACTAACACTACGCGATGGAATCTTGCCTCAGTTCAAACACCTGTGAGCGCTATTATTTCAGAAATGTTAGAAGTCATCGCCCAGTAATTCCTGTAACCAATCAGAGAAAGGTCAAGTCAACCCAATAAGCCAATAACAAACAAAGGAAGCCATGATTGGCTGTTGATCAGTGTGCAGGACACGCGCTCGCACTGCAGTGCACTCATAAATGTCTGTCTTACAGGTTTGCAACAAGTGTCTCTGCTCTAAAACCTGCGCTTTCATTAATATTCCCCGTCGCCCGGCTGACATTTACATTCCAGCACTACAAAAGATCTCACATTGCTGTTTTAATGTAAAATCTACTTTCTGCAACATTTCAATATGTCAGAGGACACTTGAATTCTTCATTCACGTCTTCAGCAGCAGAACACGCATCACTTCCTACAGGAAGCTGCACGTGAAGTAAACACAACAGAAGGGAAATCCAGTTTTTGTTTATAAAGCAGTAGATGTTTTAATCTGGAGTAATTTATAGTGCGTTTATGACACAGATAGCTTATGCATCTCTCTCCTGGGGGATCCGAACCCACAACCTTCTGGTTTCCAGCGTTTATCCACAAAGCCACAAAACCCAAATATTCCAGAGGTAATGAAAATGTGAGTTTTGTTTACACACATTGGGTGCTATATTCAGCATTCCGTCGGTGTTGTGTTTACACGTCTGTTTGTTATCACCTGTGCTGGAAATGATGGTGTCACCATTGTGAACATCCGTGTTTATTCTGACAAAACTGAGCCGTGTTCACACCCATGTTGCGTGAATTTTATAAAGTCTATTTGAATCTGAATCTTATTGTAAAATGTAGCTACAAAACAAATGCTTGAGATCACTCAGCAATGTAGCCACATATCTGAAAAATGAATCAATCAACATTGTGCAACCACGTCTTGAAAATATAAAGCATAAATCAAAAAGGCATTTTAGCATAGAGACAAAACTATTTCAGCCACCGTATAGCTGCATAGTAATTCATTCCTCGTCCAATAAGTTTCATGCCTTTTGATTTCTATGCACTTCTGATTGTGTCGGTGCTGTCAACAGTCACCCAAATATCACCCATTAGGTGAAGAAAAGCAGGACTTCTGAAATGTCAGGTACTTTTTTTTGCCTATTCTTCAGTTATTTTTGTTCTCAGCAGCAGGTCAGTCTTCTGTCTCGTCTTCTGTTCAATTATTCTGAAAAATTCTTAAGATGTTTCAAACTCGTCTTGAGTTTCTAGAACTAGTTGTTAGGTAAAAAGAAAGTTTTCCTGAAGTTCGCACAACTGTCTTAACAAAATAACCACAAGTTTTACTAACATTTGACAACCAGACAGTGCACAAATACTTTGAACATGTTACATAAACAATATATCTATTGTTTAATCATTTAAAACCTAACAAATCTCTATTATTGGAGAAGTTTAGCTTGAAAAGTAAGTGATATCTTTATTTGAAAGCAAATGTCACTCAGTTTATCTAATGTAATGACACTTGAGTATAAGTTTTAATATTTAAATATTAAATATATACTATATTTATTTTGTATGAGTCTCTCATACGAATTAAATATAGTGAGACTAAGACTAGTAAGACTATAGCAAGACTTGCAACATCAGCTATGTCAGTGTTTCACCAAAGTAAGTTGAGTACAAATCATAAATTTTAACTAAATATATGAGAGATGACACTTTCATGTTGACCTCAAGATCCCAGAAATATCTTGACAATTCTATCCAGACCTATTCTGTCTTAAAATGTTAAATTACGCTGTCAGAAAATTGTGTTCCGCATGTAAAAGCTTTTCAATGAACTGAGGAACAGTGAACACACACGCTGAATCTGTCAGTGACAGAATGCTTTCAGTATTAAACACACACACACACACTTCCACTCAGTGACCAAGCATCGTTCATTGATTACCTTATCAGAGGAATGTCAAGAGAGAGACGCTTACCCATTTCTATTCCTGTGCGTGGCCACACAGAGAGCCGCGCAACAGCCTTTCTGCTTGAAAGAATATTCAAATGACACGAGCTATCTCTCACCGGCAACACTAACACAACACAAACTAACAAAACATGAGCAGAGGCCGTCGACATGCTAATAGACGCTCTGCCCTCGTCTGAACCAGAGCATCATTCACACTCAGACCTCTCAATTGTGTGAATCTCCTCCGTTAATAGGCCAGTTGGTTTGTGTGCGTGTGTGTGTGTGTTTAGTGCGTTATGATGAGAAATGTGCCATTTCCTTCATTGGCACCCTGCCAGAATTATAATGCAAAGATTATGGGCTCCTGCCGACCTCTTTTAGGCCCTGTTTTGTCTTCGGTAAGAAAAGAGCTGCATTGAAGCATGCGTATGAGAGGGCATACATTCAAAGAGCTGCACTGAAGCATGCGTATAAGAGCGCATACATTTAAAGAGCTGGTAAATTACATTCCTTTATCCAAACCCTCTCGTCATTACATGCATTCTCTAATGCTACGAGGCTAAAAGGACGCACGGGCATATATTTATATTTTTCCAGCAATTTCCACTTGAACAGCAAAGAAGGAGAAGACAAGGAAAATAAACATGGTTACAGCTGAACCCCCATTTCCTTTAGTCAAAGACTAAGCCAGATCTGAGGCAGGATTTAGCCTAAGTCCTGCTGCACAGAGACAGCAGCGGAGTTAAGAAACGGTAAATTGAAGTCTACAAGAACAGACTACAGTGCAACACAAAAATAAGACCCGCAGACACAATGCTCACTGTACAATATCACACATCAGGTGGGGATACGTTGTCTTGAATGCTACAGATAAAGATTATGTGATGTGAGGGCAGGCCATTTCAGAAGAGCTTACTGTTTTGTAGAAGGTTACGAAACTGTATCAGACCTGGAGAGAGATCACGCAGGGCAAGAGGGAAAAATAGATGGACTCAGTGCCATGATAAAACAAAAGCATCAGATAACACAGGAGAAAGAGGACAGTTACAGAAAGAGTTCAAGCAAAAACAAACCCCTCGTGTTGTTCTGAACCCGTGTGACTTTCCTTGTTCTGTAAAAGACAAAAGGAGTTATTCTGACGACTGTACCAGTTGTTTTTTAATGCGATTAAAGTACATTAGGGGACTGGCTCTTTCTAGTATTTAACAGAGTGCATCGTTAAATTATTATACAAGTAGTCCATTTGACTTGCACCTACATTCTAAGGCTTAGAGTACATTTACATATAGTCAGTTAGCAGATACATATAATCACAAACGATAGACTTGTGTGAGGAACAGACTGAAATTCATTCATATTTACTAAAAATCTTGACATCCATTCGAGCTCTCCTGCACACATTTACGAGCATTCATTGCTGAAGCTTAAAAGCTGAACTAGGTTCCAATTCATTGTTCTTGCGTAGAAAACAGCAACAGTACATTCTTCAAAACACTGTGTTTCATGAAGAAACGAAAGTTATACCGGTTTGGAACAACACAAGGGTGAGTAATGATGACATTTTGGTTGAACTTTTTCTATAAACACAAAGAGAAAGACCCAAAGTATGACGGTGCACAGCGTCTTTTAAATTCATTTCCAAGTCGGTTTCTCTGTAACACAATGAAGATCATATTTCCTGTTCTTGCACACTATTGCGATCACCTCTGCTCAAATCTGGGCATGTGCCAGGCCCAAAAACTCCAAACTCTGACAAGTCCACAAGTAAACATCCATCATCAGCTTGTTGACAACGATCCCTCTGAACTGTCATGCACTGATACCCACCAGTGCTTGTGCTTTCCGCTTGTGTTGCTAGGATACACAGTTTCCAGCGTGAATCACTACAGACGTGTTACTGGTACAGCCCTGACACCCGTACGCTTTGCACCATTCTACAAAGTCTGCGGTCTAAAAATACTTCTGCGTGTGGGAAAAGTCAGGACACACCAGGACAATGGGAGGGCAGGTATGAATTATTATTCTGCCCAGGCCAGGAGTTCTGCAGGCGCAGATGGGGTGAGGAATATCACAAAACAGTTGAAATGCATCACAGAGCTGTAAACACACACAAACACACACACTAAACGGTTAATTACTGGCAATCGTACCCAAAAAACTAAGAACTCATATTGATCTTCAAACAACTTCAGCAGTAAGATCAATTCAAGCAAATTAAATTACCAGACCGACTTTGACAAGCATGAGTGAAGCAAAACTATCATTTTAACACTGAATGATCTGATTACGGTAGTTGTGCAAAAACAAGCACAGACACAGTGTATAATCGTGGGAAAAAGCTAATCAACACTGGCAACCTGAGCAACGAGAGGCATCTCTATTAAGACATAACATTGTTTTAATTGGTTACTGAAAGATGTTTTCATGGAGGGTTGCGAGAACTGCCACAGCGTCAGTAACAGCAGGAACAGTTTACAGCCGCAGAAATACGAATGGCTGATGCAAATGATGCGTGAAAGTTTTGGGGACACAGTATAAGAATGAATAATATCCCATCAGCGTAATGACGCAGCAGGACCTCGGTGAGGGTGTGACGTCACCGGGGTGGGAGGAGTTACAAACAGTTCACAACAAACACGACGCCTGTGACTTGCACAATGATACGTTACTAAACAATCAATAGATACGAATCGATTTTACTTCTACCGATAAACAATAAAACAATGGCCATCACACAGTGTTGAGAAGTGTAATAATACTTATGAATCTTTCCAACACGTTCGCGTTTAGCTTAAATTACTCAATGACACGAGTGGCGGCTAATACTTACAACWCACCTTATTTTAGTAGCAGTAACTACAATAACTATAGTATTCGCTGGTTAGTTATCGTTACCATGGTAAAAGACACGCAACAGAACGCCAACCTTTAGCTATAAAAACAAGACGCTGTTGAAATCACCCACATAAAAGTTACAAGGCTGTGTCTCATCTCATCTGTGGTCTAACTGTACGACTCGTGCTCGTTTCATTAAATATGACAACAATAAACATATTTCGACGTTTAACAGCGCATCACCTTGACGTAACAGTGCGGCAGGTGAATCGATGCGCGTGCTTCGAAACATCAGACGTCGGACGCGAGATTCGCCACGGCGCAGACCGACGCGCCGCGCGTTGTAAATCCACCGCAGCCGTGCCCGTCACGGGACAAAGCGTTCAAAAACTCAGCGAGAACATAGAGAAGATATCAGGGCTCAAACGTGCGCTTCTGTGCCGCGATGCATGACAATAACGCCCCGCGCATAACTTCACATGCGTGCTCACCTTTGATCAAGAACGAGGAAGTGTCCGAGCCCAGCGAGCGAACATAAACACGGCCGAAAGCTGCCGAGTATGTCCGAAGCGGCTCTGCTGAAGCACACTGAATCCCCGCGACGTACGCATAAGCTTCAGTGCCGGATATAAGCTGGGTTCCGATCGGTAAGTAGAGAGCCAGTGTGCAGCATCAGCGCTGTCAAAGCGAAGGTAAACACTAGGCATTATGGGAACCTGGAGGGGCAACGTGCTTTATCCACGTGGGGTAGCCCACAGCGACATCTACAGGGTATATATATATATATATAATATTTAATATAGACGCTAACATAAAGCGCCGAGGTACTACGTTTCCTGACGTGGTGTTGTGATCATGCATGCGCATGCATGGCATTCCTCTGGACTCCAGCGTGTTCCTGTGGTTCAGCTGGTACAGCATGGCCTTAGCAGTGCAAGAGGTCGTGGGTTCGAGTTCCAGAGAGCACGAGTATTAACGAGATGTATACCATGAATGTACTTTAAGTCACTTGTCTACTAATCAATGAGTTACCCTCCATCCTCCATCCTCGGACACTACATAATCAGATAGTATTGGTGTATCTCACACTTTCTTTATAGAAAGTCTACTTTGGCCTAAGCATGGTATTGAAAGTGTCCATTCTCTGACCTGTAGTTATGGCCTTATTGTGACAAATGCCACATTTAAACCATTACAATCATATAGTGAGGAGAGAGTCTGAACAAATCAGAATCAGGAATGTCAAAGATTGGATCATCATGAATTATCAACCAAGCTATCAGTTTATTATTATAGATGTTTTGATTGGTTACAGTGGCGTTCAACACCTTAATCCTAGGCAACACACACACACACACACACAGTTAATACAGGGAAAGACTGGTAGCTCATGCAGTCTGTAATTAATCATCATGAAGTTTTCAAAACCAAAAACACAGTGAATCCAATGTTGCTCTGAAATAGAGCAGAGACCACGAGGCCAACAAGCCCCGAACAGATCACAGCACCAGTGATTTATTGCTCTCTTGTGTTCCTTATTCCTGTGGCTACTGGGAGAATCCATAAATCCCACTGTTTTATTCTTGCTCATAAGCTTTGTACAAAAAAAAACACATTTTAAAAGCTTTAATCCTCTTCTTGCTTATAGTTGTCACATCAATGGCAATAATAGAAAATATGATATAAAAATAATAGTTTGTGTCCATATTTTCTTTATCAGAATTGCTAAACATTATGGGAGTTGATTTTTATCCCTATAGAATCTGCTTTGAGAGTTATGTTGTGAAATACACAGAGCTAGAGATGCATGATGGAATAAAGGAATAGAAAACAAAGCACCAGAATTGTGCTAACTCAAAGAATTTATATGCAAACGATTATCGTCATCGGTCATGCGTGTCCAAAAACGATACCACCGAGACGCTGGACTATACGAACACAGCAACAGCACTGCTCCAACTAACCCAGACAATTCTGTATCATCACAGGTGTACAAACTGTAAACAAAGTTCTTCTTAGTTACTCGTAAAAATGCAGAAAGTTCTCTGTTAGAGTAGGAGTGTGGGTTAGGTTATAGTGTTATTAACTAGCTGTGTACAAAAACAGTAGAAGTCCATGAAATGTCCCCATTTAAATAAGTAAACACACGTGTGTGTATGTGTGTGTGTGTGTGTGTATCATGGGGAAAATATTGTGTTTTCACCATCGGCTCTCTGGCAGACAGGAAGCTCATATGTTTGCTGTAACGTGTGACTGTGTGTGTGTGCAGCTAATGGTTCCATGCGTTGGTGTCCAGGTGCTGTGAACAGGAGCCGATGTAGTTCATAATGAATCAAACTGGAGAAATAACAGAGAATCAGAGAGAAAAATCTAGTGTGCACTGGCTGGCTGAGTTCCCTAAGAGAAGCACATGTAGGACTAGGCCATTGGTTACCTAATCAGGTGAGGTGGCACGTGATGATTTCACTTCATCAGAGATCAGAGTGATGAACGACGCAACTGTCAGTGTTCAGTCCAATCACACTGAAAGAAGCAACACACGGAGCAGTGCCACTTCTTCAAAGAGAAACCTGAGGACCTGATGAACTTGGAACCAAATAAATGAAAGGAATTAATCACATGAAGACTCACCTTGAGGATGCTCTTTCTCCACCTTTGGGAGAAACTCTGACGTCTTGATAGATCAAAAGACGACATGCCCTGGTTTCTAGATTACTGCTGCCTGAGACCACAGAGTAATTTTAATGATTGTGTGCTGGTGACAAATTGCACCCTGATACAATCAGATAAACAGAGATATCACTAACTGTGATGAAAAAGACGACTTATTAGTTTTAAAATGACTTGTTCTGCCAAAGCAATTAGCAACATCTGCACAACAACACAGAGTCAGAGCAGTGGAAAATGAAGAAAAAAATCTGTTTTTTCATAATGTTTGATTACATAAAGACATTTATATTACGTGCTTGAAATGCTCTAATCCCCTGACACTCCTCTAGGTCTGACTAAAATATTGATTTGTTTAATTAATTGGGATCTTAATATGATAGATCCAACATTGATTCTTAAAATCTCAAGATTAATCCTTTGCTAAATTAATTCTGATGTTAAGATCATTTCCCCTCTTCTGGCTTAATATGCAGAAACAATTATTAATAGACCATTAGGAAGCAGATTCATTTCATTACATTTATGCATTTTATGCGAAGCGACTTACAGTACATTCAAGTTATACATTTGTCAATGCATGTGCTTCCTTGGAATCGAACCCACAACCTTTATGTTGCTAGTGCAATGCGCTACCAACTGAGCTACAGGAACACGCAGTTTAATCTTTGGGATTCAATGGAAAGATTAAGCACTATGTCTCTGTCTGTCTATCTGTCTGTCTCATCAGCTGCTGTAGGGAGACTGCAGGAGCTCAGTTCCACTTCTCATTTAGAACGTTTACTTCCTAAGAGCTCCACAGCCCAAAGTACATGTTCATTACATGTGACTCAACATGAGTAATGAAGCCATTGATCCGCAGTTTTGTCATCTGAATGTAAGATCCATTTTACATCTCATGATTGGTTACACAAAGTATTCTGTTGTTTTTCTGTTCATTATGTACATTAAGACATTTACATTTCTTTGAAAAAACATGACTGAACACTTTTTTAGACTCGTATGCTACATTTGTAGTATTGAAGGCTAATGACCAAGCTGTTTGTTTACTAGCTGCTCTCAGTGAGTAGACAGAAGCTGTGTGGGTGGACGCAGGACTCAGGAATGTGCTCACAGACGCATGTTCGTTTGCTGAATGCGTTCGCATACAGGATCAGAAAAGCTTGCTCGGAAGGTTGGATGTTACCGATTAGGTTACTTAATAAAATGTTACAGTAGTCGTTTTGTACTGCAGTGTGGTTTATTTAGCATCCGAGAGCTTGCGAAAATGTAGACAATCCACAGGACAGAAATAAAGTGACAATGCGGAAGCCAGAAATGTTGAAAGAAAGGGCAGAGGGGTAAGAGGAAGGGAAGAGGGGTAAGAGGAAGGGCAAATGTTTAAATTACACATGCATGCTGGTCACGAGAGATCACGAGTGCGTTACAGTGATTTTACCACAGCGAACAGGATCTCAAAAACAAATAAAAATGTATTTTTAGATATTTTTACCAGTTTTCATAGTTTTACTTAGTTATCTTAACTGGACAATTTGTCTTTTGGAAAGACAAATGACAGTGTGCAGTAAATAAACAATTAATTGAGCCTCGTTATTGAAATAGTAACTAAAACTGTAATTATATACTATATATATACTATGTATATACTTATATACTATGTACTGTAGTTCCCAAACTGTGGACTGAAAATTAAAACATAAATTCAGAAGGTGTTGTGCAGCTGTGCGTTTAACTGCGTTTTACGATTCAAGCACGGCTCATTCAACTAAACCATCCATTTTGTAAATGTGCACAACTCCACTGAACACAAAGTCAATTCAATATCACACACAATATTGATATTCACGTCTACGCAGAAAATGGGACGACAGACAATAATTTGATGTTCCTTCCTGCTGCTTTGTTTGAATAGACCAAAACAATGCACGCTGTTTTGTTTGTCAAAATGGAGAACAGTTCTGAACTCTGGCCCTTTACTACATCATTGTGCTAAAAACGACCAGGAAAATGTCCCCTTGGAGGGCGAACCTCCAAAAGTTGCGCGTGAAAAGCAGGGGAAATGAAAACACATGCTGGCCGTGTTGCAAAATTCTGAGAACCTGAGAGGAAGAACAACTACCGTTAATGTACACGCATGTTTCTACACAGGAACAAGAGGTAAATTAACAGGAGAAGCGGCAGGTGTAAATTGATTTCTTTGCTTGTGTTAATGAAACTGTGTTGTGCTACGAGACCCTCCGCTCGCTTTTGCTACGGATCGGCAGCATCAAGATAACGCTGCTGTGCCAATCAGCACATTTCAATATTTCTCTCCAGAAAATTATCAGTCATCAACCAGCCATGAAGTTCAAAATAATTCAATGATGTAATAAATTTGCTAAATCAGACAACTCGCTTTATGCCTCCAAAGTAGCTATTAAATGCTCATCAAACATGTCTATTAAAACTTTTGAATAAAGACATCAAAATTAGCGCTTGCATCATTTACTGTAGAATTTAAATCATTTTTATCCTATTAAACAAATGCC
>JAZGTI010000245.1:0-75709 GCA_036877585.1 Botia kubotai | reverse complement strand
TCAGTTCATACTGAATCTCACTGCCACAGCACTTAGTGTGTCATATGCAAATATTGGACAGTAAAAGCATCTTTTATTTTTCTGTACTGTTCTCAGGCTATGCTGGGAAACGTCAGTTCAGAAGTGTCTCGTAAGAAGCAGGAGGATGAAGTTCAGAACCGCCATCCAGTGGGTCGCAAAATTTATGAGTTTTACAACGCTCCTATTGTGAAGTTCTGGTTTCACACGGTAACTGTGCTTTCATTTCAGAAAAAGAAATTGTTCAGTGTTGTCCCACGTGTACAAATTTAGTATTGTTAAATAGTTACGTTAAAATCATAATAACATACAAAAAATTACCTTTGAAATCTTTCAGTTGAAAATAACGTGTAAAATCCATATCAGTAGAAATCAAGTAAGAAAACAGCATGTGTGAGAAGATGGCAAGTTAACTTCAGCACAAGCAAGCGCTCTGTTCTCAGTGAAGAGATTCAGGAATGAAGAATGAAGGAAGAGTCTGTTCAGACGGACAGTTTCATTTGTTTCTCTGTTTTCTCACAGTTGGCCTATGTAGGATACTTGATGCTCTTTAACTATATTGTTCTGGTGAAGATGGACCTCTGGCCTTCTCCTCAGGAGTGGATTGTCATTGCCTACATCTTTACCAACGGCATTGAGAAGATGAGAGAGGTGAGGCTCCATCACTGCTAATTAACTAGCTAGCTAGCTAACTAACTGCACTATTGAAGGAGGCAGTTTATTTTGAGGTGTTCTGATTATTACGGTTAATCAGTTTGTTTGAGAGCAGCATGACACAAACATCTGGATCTCAAGAAGATTGACGGCTTTTAATTAGAAAAAAGAACTGCAGTTTCTGCAGAAACATGATAAACAAAACTAGTGGCAAAAATAGGTAGTAACTATTTTTAAAGTTGTTGAGCTGCTGTCATGCTACTTAAAATGCAGTTAATATTGCCACTACATTTAATTAGTTACGTCCAAACGGTGGTTTGTTTAGCATTTAATCATTTGAGAACATTTCAGTGTTCAAGCCCAAAATTGCAGCTTTCAACGTGAAAACCTTCTGAGAATGTGAGCTGAACGTTTAAAAAACGCTGTTTCCTCTGAAAACACATCTGCCCTCGTCTGGGGTTCAGCATCTGCCTCTGCTCTGCTGCTCAGATCTCACTGCTGTATTACTGCTCATGTCATGTAGATCCTCATGTCAGAGCCAGAGAAGCTCCTGCAGAAGGTGAAGGTGTGGTTACAGGAGTACTGGAACATCACTGACCTCATGGCCATCCTCATCTTCTCCATTGGTATGGTGCTGCGCCTGCAGGACCCTCCGCTGATGAGCTATGGGAGGGTCATCTACTGTGTCAATATCATCTATTGGTACATACGGCTGCTTGACATCTTCGGAGTGAACAAATATCTGGGCCCGTACGTCATGATGATTGGCAAGATGGTGAGGGGGACTGACCGATCGGTCTCTTTATGATCAGTTTAACTCTGAAAACACACAATCTCTTACATGATAAGAAACGCAGCGAGTGAACTGAGGTGGAATGTCATAAAGGTGCATTCAGTCATTTTTCTCATGAAACGGTTTAGTCTTAAATAAGATCCCGCCTTCCCTTCAGAGCGATCACCAAAGCCACGCCCCCTCCAGTAGAGGAATGCAAATGCATCGTTTGACAGGCAAGTAGGACATTGTATCGTTGCATTCGGACTGAACACAATGATTGGTTGAACATTTTATGGTCCTGCACCTTCCACAGAAGATATACATTTCTATAAATATATTAAGATCACTTTATTTAGTGATTGATGTGTTTATGTAAAACTTTTAGTGCAACAAATTAAAAATGCTGTGTGCACCTTTAAATGTGAATGAGAATTCTACTTTAAAAGCATGAAATGGAAAAATCCGGCGCTCCTAATCTCTCTCTCTCTCTCCTTCAATTCTCCGGGGAATGTAGATGATCGACATGATGTATTTTGTGATCATCATGTTGGTGGTGCTGATGAGTTTCGGGGTGGCACGGCAGGCCATCCTCAATCCTAATGAAGACCCGTCCTGGATGCTGGCACGCAACATCTTCTTCATGCCATACTGGATGATCTATGGAGAAGTGTTTGCTGACCAGATCGACCGTAAGACTGACTGACTTATATAACACCTTCCAGTGCTTGACCAGTTTAGGTTGTACGAATGTTTCCCTAACGCGTGCATTAACAATGATGATGTTCGATGATGTTAAAAAGTTTATGTTGAATGTTTTAGGAATATAGCTAGTATAGCGTGTGTGTGTATACTCTCGTGAATGGTGTCATTCTGTAAATAGCTGCACTTAAATTATGGTTATAAGATAGTATAGATCAATGGACAGTTTAAAGAGCTGAGTGCTGTCTGGTTACAGTAAGACTCAGATGATGAAGCAGTAAGCAGGAGCAGTCTACATCTGAGAAACACTAAAAACATATTTCAAAATAAATACTGTTTTGAAGCATTCTGAATTTGTGATCTGATCTCAGATCAAGGTTTAATACATCTGGAAGGGGTGTGTGTGCTGTGTTGGGTGGCCCAAAGGCACGAGAGCTGAAATGATGCTTTCGTTCTGTGTTTCAGTTGTGAATGGGAGGAAGCTCCAGCACAAAGTGAATGACAAACTCTGGCTGGTCGAAAATTACGTTCGCACTGAAGGAACTGACTGTAACAGTGGTCCATCCCACATACACCAGTACATACAATACACTAGTTTTATCTGTCACCACAGCCAATCTAACTTCACCGCTCATCTGCACCCCCTGATGGCCATTGAGTGTATGACACCCTGCATGCAGCTGCAAAAGCTAATGACCAGGTTTGCGTGCTGTGACAGCCAGATTGTGTAGATCCCATCACAGTTTATATCAAACTTGAGACTTGAATAATGCTAAAGTCTCCACAAGATTCTACAGCCTACAATACTCACTTTACTCAGTGTAACTTCATCTAAAAGTGTGACACACTCTGTTTAAGTGTAACACACACCTGGCAGAGCATGCAGCACACCAGTGTGTATGTACATCCTCCAACATTCCAGCATTCGGTTGGAATAGCTCATCTCATATCAGTGATACATCCTAAAGAGATGCATTCACTCTCCTCGTCAGTATTACATTTGACATCAATAACTCGTGTTACTTCAGTTCTCTCACTTTGGGCTTCTGAGTGTGATTCTCTATGTTGAAACCAGTAAATGAAATACTGACTTTCCTCCTTGAAAGCTACAGCAACTGAATCGTCTCATCTGGAAAAACACACACTGTATTCTCAATGCATTCTAAACTGCGCTGCAAGCAACCATCACCACGACTGCTGTACACTACAGTATCAATATATTTTAAACATTGCTGCTTAAATATATTGTGAATGCAAATGTTACACACAGAATATATTTATAATATATTTGAAATCCAGCTGATAAAGGTCCTGCATTCCAGCTTTATGCACAACCCACGTGTGAGTGGCCGGTTCATGTCTCAGAACGTGCGGTACTCAGTTCTGTGTTTATTCTAACAGCTCCGTGTGGTCAGAACATCACCACTGAAGATGGCCTCATTATGCCCCTCCCACCCTGCAAGACTGGAGCTTGGATTGTTCCAGCCATCATGGCCTGTTACCTGCTGGTGGCCAACATCCTGCTGGTTAATCTGCTCATTGCTGTCTTTAAGTAAGTTAAAGGAAAGTGTATATTTTGTGTGCTTTCATGGTTTTGATGACCAAAAGCATGTCAGTGGTAAATAATATATTAAAATGCATCATGATGTTTAGACATGTTCCACACCATTCTTTGACGTACCCTGGAGAACCCTGTAAAATATACTATGATATATGAATATGGTACTCATGAGTCCAGTAATCAGTACTATAGTATATACCACAGGTCTCCAACAAGATCCACAGAGCTGCAGAGTTCAGCTCCAGCACTAATGAATCACACCTGAAGCAGCTCATCAAGATCTTTAGAACTGCTGTACACATCGTTAGACTCTGCCGGTGTGTTCTCTGCAGAACTCCAGGAACAGTGTTTTGAAACGTTGCTTGATGATGTTGTCTTTGGTTGCCACAGTAACACATTCTTCGAAGTGAAGTCCATCTCCAACCAGGTCTGGAAGTTCCAGAGGTACCAGCTGATCATGACCTTCCATGAGCGTCCTGTTCTTCCTCCTCCACTCATCATCTTCAGCCACATAACGATGGTCCTCAAACACCTGTGCTGCCGCTGGAGGAAGCAGGATGAAGATGAGCGAGACTTTGGGCTGAGTGAGTGATAACATGCTGTTGCAACACACTGCAAGCGTGTCAGAATGACTGCTAGCATGTTAAGAGACGCAGATAATGAGAAGTCAAAAGTGAAAATGAAAGACAGCTGTTGTGAAACTCTCTCCTCACAGAGCTCTTCATCACTGAAGACGAGCTGAAGAATGTGCATGACTTTGAGGAGCAGTGCATGGAGGAGTATTTCAGAGAGAAAGATGATCGCTTCATTTCCTCCAATGACGAGAGGATACGAGTGACATCTGAAAGGTCCAGAATCATTAATGACTAAATTAATACTGTGATACAATGTCATCACAAAATACTTACAATTACAGTACATTTCAGAATAATAAATACTGTAATACAATGTATTTTCTAGGAAATGTTAGGCTTTATCTGACTTCAACATCTGTAAATTAAAGCACAAAGTAACCTGCAATGTTTTGTTTTAAACAGAGATGGTGGTAGAGAAGCAGAAGTTACGAGTCACAGCTTTAATGTTTATTAATGTCTGATGTCTGATGATTCAGGGTGGAGAACATGGCGATGCGTCTGGAGGAGGTGAATGAGCGGGAACATTTAATGAAAGCCTCCCTGCAGACTGTGGACATCAGACTTGCTCAGATGGAGGAGATGATTGGCCGGATCACTGTGGCACTGGAGCGGATTGCTGATATGGATCGAGGTGAAGTTAACAAAGCGCGCTCCAGGACATCATCTGACTGCACGGATGCAAATGACATCCTTCGCCAGAGCAGTTTCAACAGCCAGGAAGGGAATTCTTACAGACTCCAGGAGTCTGTGGATCAGGGTGGAGAAGAGTCCATTTCCCCAACCTCTCCACCCGCTCTGGCACCACGCATTCGCAGTCACTCCTTCTATGTAAGCCACTCCTCCAGAGACCGGTGTGGACCGGATCGGGCAGAAGCTTTTAAAGAAAGATTGTTCCCACTCCATCGGGCAAACAGCTCGCAGTCTGTGACCTCTGGAGCAGCACCCAAAGACTCCAAGCTGACCCCTTTGAATACATTATCAGTACAGCAGCAAATTCGTCCTACTTCCTGTGTAGACATCTACGTTTCTGCCTCAGAGGATGTTCCGCCCACCAACAGCGTTCTGGAGCCGGTCAGAACCATTCCAGCTCTCGCTCGAGGTTCATCTCTTCATACTGAGATCATGGATGTGGTGCTGTCAGGGGGGCGGGACTGCAGTGGAAGGGCAGGTGGAAGTGATAGACAGTCAGATGGTACAGTTCTGTTTGAGGACAGTGTCGCCGCTGACCTGTCGCTCTGCTCCATCAATGTGTTGCGAGATACTCTTCCCCCCTGTGACCTGCAGCCCTCGCCGCCACCATCAGCCGCCATTCTCGAGCGGTCCAGGAACAGCCGCTTCCCGCCTGCAGCAGGACCGGTGTTCCTGGATGAGCCCCCATTGGTTAAGTCACACAGCTTCACATCCCGGGGTTACTGCGGTGGCATGGGTGTGCAGGTTAAGGCAGCAGAATATACCAGCATTACAGACTGCATCGACACTCGCTGCGTCTCTACGCTGTTCCCTGTCCCGCAGCGATCAGACTCGCCCGGAGGCTCCTTCACATTCGATAAGCCCCAGGAACTGAGTGTCTCGCACCCTGAGCGAGATGCTGAGCTCAGTCACACAGAGTCTGATCCAGAGGAGCCTGCAGAGGGGTCAGCAGACATGGGTAAGGGGGGTCAGAGTAGCAGCAGTGTGGGAATAGGTGCTGACCTGGGCCTGGCATTGGGTCCGTTTTGCTCACCAGTCTCTAGACTAGAGCGAGCAAACAGCTGCTCCTCCTCAGAGGAGTCCCACTACAACATCTACTCCAGAAAGAGTTTCTCCATAAGCGAGAAGATGGATAAGGGCCGTGGAAGCTCTAGGAATCCCTTCCAGAAGGCCAGGGCTGGGGCAAGGCTGGAGGGTAAGACAGACTCACTGTCTTTGAGGAGGCTGGCCAAGCCCTCCGCTTTCCGGAGTTTTGACAGTAGACAAAATTACACGTGATGATGGCAGACCAGCAGAAATCCATTACAGTTATCTTCCAGTTAACAGTTAACTTCCTGTTTTCTCCCAGTGTAACATGCGATGCAAATTCAGACTGTGTTTAGACAGAGCTCACACATTCAGAACATGACTGACACTACCAGTAAGCCAGCATTAGTTTCCATCACCTTTAATCTTTTGTGATGCATCTTCCAGAACAACATGACTTGCTTTTATGAGTCATTCATGTTACAAAACGAATCGTGCTCGGTAATGTTTGTCTCCCACAGGCATAAGAGGAGTGGTAGTTTAATTCCAAAAACTTGATTGAAACTAAGTTTGGGAGTGTGACTGTTCTATAAATTTGATGCTATTGTTGTGTATTCATAAACATTTTCACATCTGACGTTCTGTCATTTAAAACACACATTTGTTAAACATGCACATGTGTTCCCCAGGATGTTGAATGTGAAGAGATTTTATGAACCGATCAATTTTACTGGAACTATGAAATATGTTGTGCTTTTAGACCCTTGTAGGGTGTATTTGCAATCATTGAAAAAAAGCCTCTTATTCATACTGTAGTCAGTAAACACATTTTGAGAAAAAGAATGAATTTAATAACAGAGAATCATTCTTTATCTACTGTATGCGGAGCCCTTCTTGATCTGTGAAATTTGAAAGCAATACAGTGATGTAAGTGCACAAATCTAGCATACTATCATCCGTTCACACAAAACTTTATAGACAGTATCTAAATTCTATTCATTTCCAAAATACACCTTATTTGACCATATATCTCAAAGGAAATCTATATTTTTGTTACTCAAGTGCAATACTGATAAGAGATCTGAAAACTTCCTGCACGGTCACCGTGTTTCAGTGATGGAAATGTGTGTTAGCCTGTGAAAAAAACGAAGAACTAAATGATTTTTCTGATGCACAGCAGCAATTCTGATCACTGTGGTTTTTAAACGTCTGATGATATTAACAATATTAGCACAACATTTAATATTTTGCTTCACAACATTTAATATTTATGATTCACTTTGATTTATATAGTGCCAAACATAATAATTTCCTGCTTGGGCCTCTGCTGTCGTCCAGGAGGCAAAGTGGCGAACAATTGTACAAGGTGATAATACTGCAAAGAGCTTTAAATCGGAGGTACAATGAATACGCGAGCAGTACAGGCCCTTGTAACATGTCCATGCTGTACCGTATTGAGTGATGTGAACAAACCAATTGTTGGACTGATTAAATCTTTTCTGAGTTATTAAATGTGGATTTCTCACAATCCTGTGTTTTTGTTAAGTGTATGAGCGAGATAGACGCTTGTTTTTCACATGTAAATGTTCTGTATATGATCTGTAAATCTTTGTGGATGTAAAAAAAGTTTAACAGGATTTGAAGATAATGTTTCTGTCTGGTAGAAGACGTTACAAATGACGACTTAGAACCTGATGTACAGTATTTTCTTAATACTTCCCTATACTGTAGCAGACAAGGTTATGTTTTAGTCTGGATTTGCCGTGCTCTTTTTTTTTTAACTTATTGTTGAGCACTGGTCTGCTAAAACCTCCAAGCACAAGTTTTTGCAATAATGCTGTAGATGAACTGAAAGGTTTTAATTGATTTAGTTTTTTAAATGCATGTTGCTCTTCCAGAAGATATGAGTGGAATAAATCACGAGAGGTCCGTGTGCGGGGGTGAGAGCTGTCTCACAGCAGACCGTTATGTGTTTGGATGCAAATACAAATGTGCGTACTGTATTTCTGTGAATAGAATGGTTGGCATGTGTTATCAAATAAAAGACTACATATAAACACATCACTTTGGTTCTTTTTGTCATGAGGGGAAATTACTGTACACTACATATTGAATTGGTGTATGTGTACAGTTAAGCATGATGTATTCAGTGACCAGTAAACTCACCCAGTGTGTACTCTGTGTTCATTTATTCCTCTGGCAGGCCCATCCACAGTGACTTACAAAGACATCAAGCATTTAACAAACTGTATTAAAGTGTAATCACGTTTTATGTTAATGTTGACCAGATAATAGACAACAACAAGCAAACAATATTTTCTATTATTTTCAGTTATGTGCCTTGGCATTATTAATTGTCTTTCATGGTTAATTTTTGTATGCTGACTGTGCTGCATATATAGTTTTTCAGTTACTATGGTTTAAACACATTTTTTGTTAGTGTAGTTTTGCTGATTTTATCATGTTGGGAATTTAGGATAAATTGGAATTACTGTACACGTTACAAATTAATCTAACAATGACAGTATTTTCACACGGAGAAAGTGCCTGATTGTAACACGTTTACAGACTTTATGCTCCTTTCTCTAGAAAATCCAGCACTAGATATCTGATTCTTCCTGAGATCGGAAACTGCGTGTGTGTTTGTTTCTGAAACACAAGGGTGACGCAGTACACACGTACTGTAACTGTGCCGCTTGTACCGTCCGTGTCGTGACATGGGGGGGCTTTTCAGTTCACACGGTACACTCTGTTCCTCAAAAACAGACACGTGTGCGTGGAGGTGGCGGGAGTGAAATACCAACAACGTGACTGTAATCTGTATTGACAGTGTTGTTAGAAACGGATTGTGATTTGTGTGGACGTGTGTGAACGTGTTTCGTGATGGTCACTCACAAAAAAAATCAAAACAATCACATAATCTAACCCCACGGGTTCATTTACATCATTCATTCATTTGATGAATCCCTACGACAGCAAAAAAAAAAACAATAAACATGACACACGTGTATACAGCAGCTTAAACAGTATAAACAAGCATTATTGGGACAGTAACCGTGCATGACGTTATATGAAACACTTATTTACATGTTTTCTGTCCATTACGATTCGTTTAAATGGGATGTGATCTAGTTTCACGTAAACCTAATGTGAACCGTATAGTTTATAAATTCAGCCGTGCGTGGCTATACACTCATAAATCAGGTTTCTCAGAGGGTCCTGAGTGTTGTTACCCCCCTGTTGGTATTTGTTCCCAGAATCGTGCCGCTGGGAAGCTCCTGATGTCCGGAGATGACTGAAAAGAGTCCTGTTACGTTTCCTCTCATTGGCTCTTTGCGTCTTCAGCAGTGGCCCTCAGAAGCGCGAAGAACAGAAGCTAACTGTTCTTCCTGGAGACTGATTTACTGCGCTTTCCTCTTAACTGCCGTCTGTGCTGATGCCTGGGAATAACAGCACGCAAAGTTTTGACGCACTCTGATTTTGGTTTGTATGTAGTTTGGAGAGACATTGTTTTTTTCGCTAACTTGCTTGTGGACAAATGCGATCCGACCTAGAAACGTCTTTTTTTCTTCGCCCGGACTTCATGCGGCTCACTACCATCCGTGTCACATTGGGAAAGACACGTGTAGGCTCACAGCCACGTTTCCTGTACTCCTCTATATCCATGCGCCTATGTTGAGAAACCGGCACCTTTATTTACCCTAAACTGTAGTTAGAGAGAAGGTGTTTCTACATTTCTTAACAGAAATTTAGCGTAATCATGACGGACGTTGATTTTGCAGCACCGCCTCTGGTTCCGGTGTCAAAGGCTCTGAGCAGTGACAAACTAGCCGGCGAGGAGGGATCGGGGGACAGTCAAGAGAGTCGGACTGTACTCATGGTGGCGATGATTCTGCTGGACCTGAACCAGTGTAACCCGTGCACACCAGTGTGCACTCGTGGCAGCGGTATCAGCACTAAATGTGTGGTGGACAGTGATGTGGAGAATCAAGCCGACGTGAGAGAAACCCGGGAGAGACGCACCAGCGCGTTTCCAGAGCGCTGCAGGCAGAACGCAAGCCGACTGAAAATGACACGCGACCGGCAGTCCGGACGGGTTGCAACTGAGAAGAGACACTGTTGCCCGTACACCGGCTGTGGAAAAATATACGGCAAATCGTCTCATCTGAAGACGCACCTCAGAGTTCACACCGGTAAGATTCTGGGACGGTTGGATCGCTTATGTAAACAGTGATCGTAATAATGGCAGTAATTACATTCGGATTGTTTCTCTGGTCGTTCGTTTTAACACACAATGTTTTCTTCGAAACACTTTCGGGTTTCAGGAACTGCATGTTAGGGTGGGCGGAGCGCAGGGGTACACACGAGGGCGGGAGAGTACACACTGTCACTAATCAGTGTAAGCAAACAGTAACCGATGTGTCTTGTCCGGCTGGAGAACACAATGTGAAAACGAGTTGCGCAATAACGACAGTAACCTATTTGTGTTACAAGGTTTGTTCATTAGCAGCCCACAGATTCGGGTGAAGCCACATCGAGAGTAACTTAGTTTCTGTCCAGATATATCTGTTTTATTCTATCATACGGTTTTATCTCGACTTGTCTTGTAGTCACTCATTCTTGATGATCCGCATACTTCATTGCGACACCCCATAATAACCGCGTGTGACCTAACTTCGCAACGATTACGTCACAAACACACCTCCTGAATCCGCTGCTGTAAACATCCGGCACGTGGCGCAGTATTGTAGCCAAGCGCAGCCCCGCCCCTCGACTCAACACGTCACACGATTAACTAAATTGTTTAGAAACGCTTTTAATATGATTCGTTTCTGACCCTCTCATGTTTCTCTCTCCCTTGGCTGGCTGGTGTGTTTTTAGGTGAGAGACCTTTTCATTGCACCTGGCCAGACTGTGCGAAGAAATTCTCGCGCTCCGACGAGCTGACGCGTCACTTCCGCACGCACACCGGGGAGAAGCGTTTCACGTGTCCGCTCTGCGACAAATGCTTCATGCGGAGCGACCACCTCACCAAACACGCCCGCAGACACGCCGACTTTCACCCCAGTATGCTGCAGGCTCCCACCGGGCGAATACGACCCCTTCCATCGTTCAGACCATCCTCATCCTCCGGCGAGCACACGTCAGCAGGTCTGTGAGAAACAACCTCATCCGGACGGACAGAAATCATCCACTTGTAGGCAAAAACAATGTAGTGATCATTTATTCCGACGAAGGGTTACTTCAAATAAATAGTGATATGCAAAATTCACTATTTACATACAGCAAAGAAAGTGAATTGATTTAAATACTGCAGAGATTTACTTTAGCATCTGTGTCAGGAACACAGACATTTATGCATAATATTGTGCGTGGTGAAATGGTGCGAATTAATGACCATAATAAAGTGTCTCGCAATGATTGTTTCATGCGTGTATGTTCTTAAAAGCGAATGTTACTACAAACTTACTATTAAGTACTTGAGACTTTGGCGCAATATGCTTTTGTGTTTAGTCAGTGTCGGGATTACTAACATAGCCATATCTTACGAACATATCTTAACATTAGTGATGCAATAGACTGTAACTTACTGAAGTACACGGCATTATACTTTAATATATAATATAGTCTCTGTAACGCGTGACGTCAGGTTCACACAGTAATACAGCGCACCAGCGCCCTCTACAGGTGTGTTGTGGTAGAACATGAGATGCTTTTGACCTCACCTGCAGTATTTCAGCGTTCATTGCTTTATACTTGAAATTCCTATTAATGTCATTTAAATCTAGATTCAGTGTGAAGCTACCGTGATGACGGGCTTCGTGCTACACAAAGACATGAGCACAAACTGAATTTATGTGAATTCTCAACGGTACATGTGCATCTTCGTTCAAAAGCAGCTGTCTAAATTCTTTTTGTATTTTATATTATGACTTACTAATCAACAGATTTTGGCTTTTACTGCCACAAAATGTCTGTGGTAATTTCTGCTGAACGCTTCATGCTTTGGCAGGTTGGTTTTTACTCCGTGGTTTTGAAATGAGCTTGGAAACAGATCGTTTAAAATACACTGTCACAGTTGTTGTGATAATGATGTGCTCAGATGTGCCTTCTGTGCCGTGATTTTTACTCCTACCAAAGATTGTACAATGTAATTGCCAAAATGCTGAGAAATACTTTAATTTGTGCTAGTTTTCTCATTTGCACAGTCGAATGGTAATGTTACAATTACACTAAAGTATTCTTGTATAATGTGTAATTCATCAGTATAATGTAAGTGCAGTGTTCATATTTTGACTTTCATTGTCTGTGAATTGTGAGTAACTAATTAAAGAACAATGTTAGATGCAGCTGAGGTCTGTTTTTATTGATCTCACTCAAACCAATAACATTGTTAATACATAAATAGACGTTCCCACATATATTGTAACATAAAACAGCTTTTGTCCATCAACAGATTCTTATGTTTGATTACACTTTAAATGGAATACAACAGGTCATTACACTGATTTAGTCAGAGTTAAAACAGACTAAAATGTGAATATGGGTTCAAACGTCAAACACGTTGTATTTTGAGATTCAGGTTGAACTTAAATATGTTCAGAGTGTAAATATAACACAATGTATTGATGTAAATGTAATAAATCTAAAACCAGAGCAAATCTAAACCTTTAAAAAGGGTTAAACCTTTAAATGAATTTAAAGGAGCAGTAAGCAATTTCAGAGAGGCTAGCAATAGCAAACTAGCTTTGAAAGCACAATATGATTCTTCCCTTCAGAGCTCTCCAAAGCCACACCCCCTCTAATACATGAACACATACATAGTTTGACAGACAAGTGAGACATCCTGTCATTACATTCAGACTGAATGCAGTGATTGGATGAACATTTTATGGTCCTGTACCTTCCACAGAAGATATACATTTCTATAAATATATTAAGATCACTTTATTTAGTGCTATCAGAGTGTGAAGAGACAAGCAGCATAACAACACGATTCTAGAAAACATTGTGTACCTGCCTTTAATGTGTTGACAAACAGTGTAAAAGAAAACACCCAAATATGGTAATTTTATCATGTTAATAATAAGTGTCTGTTACAATAGGCCAAGAGATGTGATCATTTTAAGTGTTCCAGAGACCAGCGGTGACAAACTAACACTTTACTAACAGCTCACCGTGTCTGAGAAAGTATTCAGCTGATTTCAATGAGATCACACTGTACTGGTACAGTATCTGAGTGCATATGAAATGCAAAATTAAACAGGACATGGAACATTACAATTACAACTATTTGGTGGCGTTTGATCATATAGTCACATTACTGTGTGATATCTGAACAATACTTAAGAAATAAGCACACTGGAGCTTTAAATATCTAACGTTTAGGACACCTGTTTAAATACCAGCACTGCAGGCCCGGACACGTGACAGTCATGTCAAATGACAGAACAATGGTCACTGTGTAGGAATTGCTTTTATGACACAATCCAGCACATATTTAAGTGCGATTCAGATAAACACGCATGAGAGTTTTATAGAGTTACACAAAAGTGTCATGTTTAGGTACATGCCAAGTTGTAAACGCTGCGGTACAAACGCACAGACATGCAAAATGTTCAACAGAAACAAACCCAAGTACAGCGTCAACAGCCACTAACAATAAACATCCAACAGGATCCATATATAAATCAAAACGTACCATAGCAACAAAGTTTATGCAGTGGATAAGCTATTTTAAACTGTAACATCAAAGTTTTGCTTTTATTTTAGTTCACAAAGTCATTTTAATGCTTTATTTGTTCTGCGTTCACTTATACAGTTTAACACAATGCTGACCGGGAGGTGATAGTGAGCAGATTCTCCCAGCTTATTAGCAAACAGTGTATATCCTGCCATAGGAGGAAGCAAACAAGAATAGTAATGTTAATAATCATACATTAATGTGTGTGTGTTTACATTTTCCTGTACACTATATTCTATCATAACCTTTACTGTACATTTCCTTCTGTGGTATTGATTCAATGTCTCGTCTGAGTGTATGAAATCTAATGTGGGAGGGAAGAGGAGAAAGGGAGCGAGGAGGGGAGGAGACAGGTGAGGGGTTTACTGGATCTGACAAGCAGTGGAGGAGGTGGCTTGACAACACATGCAGGTTGAGTTGACAGATTTGGGTGGTATGAGGTCCAGGTCTTCATCATCAGGGATCTCATCCAGCCTGTATCCATCCTTCAATAGCTGAATGTTCAGGTCCTGGTTTATCTGCTGCAGAGGCATGTTAGATAAACAGCATGTTAGATAAACAGATGGGGCTGTACAACTGACACATCAACAAACCACTAATTAAACCAACAGAGATTCCTGGCAGCAGTTTATGAGTTCTTTAATAAGATGTTCTCATGTTCTTTGGTTCTATAGGTTGATCGGGAACATTTATTGGTTTAATGACTGGGTTATTAGTGGTGATATGACTTTTAAAGGCTGATGCAGTATCTAAAGAGAATCTAAAGGGGTGATGGCTTACATAGTAAAGACCTTTATAATCAATTTAAGGAAAGATCGATTTGGGTCAAAGAGAAATCTGGTGTATAAAAGATCTGTAAGTGACTTTTGAGACAGAAATCCATTTTAATGATGTCTGTGGCACGGGGCTTAGGACATTTCCCAGAATTCATAGCCACCTGTTCCCTTAGAGATCTCACCTCAGCTGATGAGTATCCTGATGAGGAATATCTAGACATGTCAAAGTCGTCGTCACTGTTGGACAGAAGAAAACAGTGCGTGTGAGGCTTCTGGACCATGAGGACATCATTTAAGAAGAGCAGAAGTGAGGGAGGAGTCTACCTGTCTGTGTCTAGAGCAACTAAAGGCTTCTCATCTGGACTCTGGTCTAGAGAAGAATAGCCTTTATTTGGAACCACAAGCCTGGACGGAGAGAGAACAAGCGAGGCTAAAACACACTACATGCTGAAATGATACTTTTTCTTCTAACCAAGATTTCATTGTGTACCTTGTTCTGGCCATCACATTATTTTTCTTCGGTTGTTGGTTGACGGGACTTCCAGCATTGCCGTTTTTCAGCGAACCTTTCCTGGCAAGCTCTCTCTGTTTGTCTGTACAGAAGAAAAGCACAATGTGTGTATAAAACAAAATGTATGCATAATACAAAGAACTGCATTGTATTTTTGTAACAGACAGACTGTTTATGAAATGCGTTGTGGAATAACACACAGCTCACCCATCTTCATATGGAGAGGAGAAGATTTGTAGGTCAGAGTGGCAGGCTCACTCTCTCTGGTGTCTGAATCTGTCTCTGATGCGGTTGAGGATGCTGGATCCTGGTGGCAAAATGAAGGACTGTCAACGTTTATTTCATTTCTGTTCTAAAAGTAGGTACCACACTTTCAGAACCAAAAGGTCAAATTTTGCCCATTCAGCAATAAACCAAAAGCAACGACCGACATTATCTAACCCTAACAGAACGAATAGGTGCAGCACATCTGTTGGTGTACTGTTATTATGATAACAGAATAGGCGCATACTGCATAAAGCATGCATTAGAGTGGACGTGTACTCTAGAACTAAACAGAGCTTGCTCAAATAGCATGGGTTAACTACGGGCTAACCAGCTGTCGCTTTGAGCATACGGGTGCTTATTTTTCTGAGCATTATCGATGAGGTTGTATCTGGGTGCGAAGGGTAGCGGCATGATTCTGATACCCTAGCGTGTATTCTGCATGATGAGGCATCTACGGCGGTGGAGGCCCTGTACAATTGAATTAACATGCCTCAATTTTCAGTATTTCTGCAAACTGGATGTTACAGACAGTGTGGCGATGTTAGTCGTCTGAGATATGAGATGGACTTGTGTTGAAGTTATAATATTGAAGAACTGGTTAGCGGCCCAAAGCTGATGTTGTTTATATGCGGCGCGCGCAGCACCACAGTAGCATCCTTACAACATGCCAGCAAACAATAAACATATTAAACATAAATTAACAAATACAAAAACCAAAAGCGACTTTATCGGTCTCTCTCACTATAAGGCACAACATTTTACACAGTATTTGCCGTTTTTATAACAATAACGTTGCGTTCCGCAGCACCGACACAGATGAAATTCACGACCAGTCGGTAGTTCATAATGAATCAAAATAAAAGCGTTATGATCACACAATGACAACATTTGTGCTTTTATTTGGTGGTTAAATATGAGATTTGGAAAAGCTTACGAAAGGTTGTATCTCTGCCTCCGTTGGAACCTGAAATCGGTCTATTTCTTCCATCATCTTGACGGCGGGTGTCCGGGGTTTTAAACTACACGCGTTTGTGCTGTTTCTGCGGAAATACCGCAACGAATCTGTTAGAAATGAAATGTCAGAACTGTGTCGTAGGATATTTGTCAGTCCCAGGAACGCCACCGACTCTCCTTCATACCAGCGGTAGCTCGCTAGCCAGCAGTGACCGAGTGGCGATTTAACCACCCACTTCCGGGAGAAATCTGTCTCCAGACTGAAGCGCAGATTCCGGCCCACTCCTCTCCATCGACCGATGCGGGCCCGCATCACAGACAGGCGTCGTTAATGAATGTGGAGGGCTTCTCTGTGGGTGTGGGTGACCTCAAGACGGCTACAGTACATTCTGTGTTGAATTATGTTGTGTAGGACGGTTTTATAACGCCGAACCTCATCAGTGTTATACAAAGATTACGATACGAGATACAAATATATGCAAGCAAAGATTCAGTCCCTTATTATAATCAGCTTTGGTGTACAGTGTCCCTTCATGTGTGTGTAGTTTACGTGAAGCGGACTGCGTCTTTGCACCTGTAAAATATTAAAAACGGAGCAAGTAACTTCAGGACCCTGGACAGCTTCTGTATATTCAATACAAGCGCTGATGAGGAACCACTGCCAATGTCATAATGTCACTGTTATACATTTCTGTGTATCTCTCACCAGTCATCTGGAGTCCCACCCACTCACAATATCAGCCCAATAACATATTCCCCAGTTTGCCATAACTACACATATAACCAAACACAATTTCTCAGATTAGGACACTTTAAGCAGGTTTGGCTACTTAAATTAATCTAAATATTTAACTAGGAACTTGCAGCAAAGCTGTCTGATGCCCAGAAACCCACATTTTACAATCTGATTTCCGTTACATTCATCTGAAAGGTGACGAGCTTACAGACGTGTAAACATGTTTGCCAGCAGATGGCGCAAACTAACAAGACAACAATGATAAAACATTATCGTACTGTGAATTATTTCAAACATTTGTCTCAGTACCTGCTGAGCTGCTCATATGAAATATATAAGGTCTGAGCTCACGGAGAAGACTCGTGTTTATATATGACTTTGGAAGAACTGTTAAATATTTACTGTACAACAGATGTTAAAATCTTCAGCTTTGCTTTTTAATCTTGTACAGTATTTCATTTATAATTTGCCATCACTTCAAGTTATTTCCTTCAAGGATTATAAATAATACGAAACTGCTTCATCTTCACAACCCTTTGGTCAACCTTTGGCCACAACTTTATTAAATACTGTAGACTGTTAACTGTAAATGATGTTGACATCATACTGATTCCAGACCAGCAGAAAGTGACATGTCCAGTAAAGAGTCAAATGCAAAGCTGGATGAAAATAAGCTCAGCTGCTACTGAGTTCTACACAACAGACCCCACAGCAGCTGCAGACAGCCCAGCCCTTCCTACTGTGTCCATGGTGACCTGACCTCAGAGATCTGATGTTCAGGAACAGGAAGCACTCATGGGAAGTATTTTCCAGGAGTCACAGTTCATCTCAGTGGGCTGCTGTCTTTGAGAGAACTAGACTGATCTACTGATCTGCATACAGAAGCTTTAATCTCATCTAAAACTTTGTGAGAGCTGATTTGATTTTCATAAAGCTCAACAACTGTAACTCAACGTTGTTTTTATGCTTGTTGTCATGTATCATTTAGAAGATTTAGTTATGTATTAATTATGTATAATTTAGTTTTCTCTAAATATGATTAAACATTGTTTATGCATTTTGTCTGTATTGTCTGTATATAACATTGTAACCTTGTAAGTTGCATTCTTTGCTAAAGAGTAAATGATATAATTTGTTAATATGTTGCTTTAAAGTTTATGACTTCACATGTCGTTCTTTGGAATGGGGGAGTTTAAGATTAAAAAACACAATCTATTGCATAACCAGCATCGATTGTTTTTGCAAAGAAAAACATAAAATTCATCTCTCATCACATCATGCTGGTCTTTAGCGAGACGTTACCATAACAACGTATGCATATGCTTATCCATAACAGCTTACAGCTGTTGTAGCTGCGCATTTCTCTCGCAGACTGAATACAGAAGCGGTGATGAGGTCACTGAGCTCAGTGACTGTTTCACTTTGGCTCTGTTCAAGGTCCAGTTTGTTTCTGTATATAAAGTCCATCCCACCTCGTCATGTGTTTATCAGACCGTCTTTATAGCACCGCAGCAGTTTTCTCTACCTGTCCTGCGCGTGTGTTATATAAAACAACAAGAATTAATATCAATAATCTTAAATAAATTCATCGATTAAACATTAAAACGTGTAGTCATGCTTAAACAATCACAAGATCCAGTGTGTGAAATGTCAGGTAAGACTTTCTGTGCTCAACTAATATGGTCTCAAATCAATCTGTTATCGATTTATCAGACCTTAATCCTGTTTTGATCTAGGTTTGCGAAACAAATCTGCGCAGTATTTTTTAAGCAGTAATTTCCGTTTTCGTGATATTGTTTAACTAAGTTAAAGTAATTTCGACACACTGATGCGTATTTTCGACCAATCCAATTGATATACCAAACTAGTCTGCGGACCGTATTTACCTTACTAGTGTTTGATAACTTTAAATAACTTTATAAACTAACGGAACTTTTTAACAAGTACAAAGCTATACTTTTAATTCTGGAACGCTTCTTAAACGTCCACTAACAACTTAAGAATAACGTTTTAATATATGATATACATCATATATATGATGATATAAGTATAACTTCTGCTAACGTTACTGTAAGAACCTTTCATGATCACTTGAGAGAAGTTTAGAGAACGTTAGTTAGTGTTATGAGAACGTTTTCTGTTAGCTGGGCCTGTAATGATCAAAACTTGTCCAGAACTTCACCAGCACTATCAAATCATCCGTCTGTATCACACCTCATGACTTCCGTTGTGTGTTTCCCTCTCAGCCAACAAAAAACGGCCATCTGCCAGTGGTCTGGAGTTTATTGGTCCTCTCGTGAGCTCTGTGGAGGAAACTCCGGATCCCATCCATACAGTTATCAGGGGAGAAATTCCATCCTGGATCAGTGGTAGCTTCCTCAGGAATGGGCCGGGAAAATTTGAGTTCGGTGAAAGCAAGTAAGGAGGCAAAATAACTCAACCACTGTAACACAGCAAACCTCAGATCAACAGAGACTCTGTGCTGTATTTACTTCTGAATGAGTGTCGTTTGTATGGTTTATTTTGCTGCTGTATAATATGTTACTCTGTAGGTTCATCCACTGGTTTGATGGCATGGCTTTGATGCATCGCTTCCACATTAAAGATGGTCAGGTGACCTACAGCAGCCGGTTCCTGTGCAGCGACTCTTACGTGCAGAACTCAGAGAAGAACCGAATCGTGGTGTCTGAATTTGGAACCCTGGCAACACCTGACCCATGCAAGAACATCTTTGCCCGTTTCTTCTCACGCTTTCAGATTCCAAGTAAGAATCAGATGGAACGTTTGCTAGATCACACGTCTGAACACAATCTGTGTGACCACATGAGGAATATGTGAAGTTTAGACCAGAACACGCAACTGCAGTAGCTCATCTTCAGGCATGTCTTTGGTTTAACAGAGGCGACTGATAATGCGGGCGTGAGCTTTGTCAAGTACAAAGGAGATTTTTACGTAAGCACGGAGACAAACTTCATGCGCAGAATTGACCCCGCGACCCTGGAAACCAAAGAAAAGGTGCGTATTAGAATGTCGCACAGAAATAGCAACAGAATGAGGTAATACTGATTTGGGATATGTGGTTTAAAAGGTGGATTGGTCACAATACATTGCAATAAATGCAGCGACTGCTCATCCACATTATGACCGTGAAGGAGCATCTTACAACCTGGGGAACTCGTACGACAGAAGAGGTAATAATAATGAACCTTATATATAGCAGCTAAACTCTTCACAGCTTCTTCTTCACTGGGATTTGTGTTTAATGGTTTTCCTCTGGTCTATAACACTGCTTGTGTTTCGCAGGCTTTTTCTACCACATCTTCAGAGTGCCTCCAGGTGAAGGAAGGAGCGATGAAGCTGATCTGTCTGGTGCTGAGATTCTGTGCTCCATTCCTGCTTCTGACTCCAGGAGACCATCTTACTACCACAGTTTTGGTAGTTTATTTCAGTTTATTTCTTTGGTTTATTGGATGTTTATGTTACCTGCTTCTTTTCAGCCTCTTTCATGTACAGTGTGTAATTTAAAACAAGTTCTTCAGCATCTGTTGAGATACTGTAGGCAGGTTATGTTGACCACACTTTTTCATTATGTGGAGTGTACAATATATATTAAATTACATCCACTTACAAGCAGATACTCTGCTTACAATTTTAGGTTATAAGAATGTTTACCTAACGTTTTCATATTCATATGAACATTTTGCTTGATTTGCTTGGTTAAATGTTATTTAAACTTATTTTTTAACTAATTCTGTAATGTTTCTAAAACGCTCTACTAACAACAGAGAATAACATTTTTGTACTCGCATTGCAGTCATGTCAGAGAATCATATAGTCTTCATTGAACAGCCGATCAAGTTAGACCTGCTGAAGTTCATGCTGTACAGAGTTGCTGGAAAGAGTTTTCATAAGGTCATGTCCTGGAACCCAGAACTACAGACCATCTTCCATGTGGCAAACCGACACACTGGACAGGCACGTGAGAGCCTTTCCCAGCGACACATTGACCAGTGTGAAGCATGAGAGCTCTGAAACATCTTGCTGCTTCACCTCTAACATCCACGTTTCCTTCCTTGCAGCTCATCAAGACAAAATACTACAGCAGAGCCATGTTCACCCTGCACCAGATCAATGCTTATGAAGATCATGGATGTTTGATTATGGACATGTGCTGTGGAGAGGATGGCAGTGTGATCGGTGACTTCACCTTGGAGAACCTTAGCCAGACATCTGGGGAGGAACTTGATACGGTCATTTAGATTTTTAAGCATGTTGATGAAGTTTTTCACCTCTAATATAGTTTCGTCATCATCAATACATCATCAGCCGTCATTAAAAGTCTGTTTTGTGCTGCAATGTGTTCTCCAGTTCTTCAATTCTTTGTGTACAAACTTACCGCGCCGGTACGTGTTGCCTCTGGATGTGAAGGAAAGTGATCCTGAAGACCAGAACCTCATCAGTTTACCGTACACAACTGCCACTGCGGTGAAGACTGAAACTGGGGTATGTACAGTAAGATAGAGGGAGAGCAATGAAATATGTGGGCGAATGGCTGCAGGTTTATTGCTAGAAAAGGTTCTGTATGAAAACTGTTTCTCCTTCAGGTGTTCCTCACTCATGAAGATCTCTACAACGATGATCTGCTGCAGTATGGTGGCCTTGAATTCCCACAGATAAACTACACTCACTATAACGCTCGCCCGTATCGGTACTTCTATGCCTGTGGCTTCGGACATGTGTTTGGAGACTCTCTGCTCAAGATGGATCTGGAAGGAAAGAAGCTGAAGGTTTGTAAAGTTACAGCACTACTTTAAAACCATCATATACAACTTTCCTGTCTTATTCGACAGCTCACCAGTGTGTGAGTTTGAACTTCTTGAGTCTTTTGGAGTGGAGACTTGTTGAGTTAAGAGTTTATCGTTCTTGATGTATGTAGGTGTGGCGTTACCCTGGCTTGTTCCCATCAGAACCAGTGTTTGTTCCTGCACCTGAAGCCAGAGAGGAGGACGATGGTGTGATCATGTCTGTCATCGTCACACCAAGAAAGGCGAGTGTATAATTCAGACATGCTAACATTCAGGCTTTGCGTTTGGTTGTCTTGGAGAGGTAAGAGGGGCTGTAGTCATACAAAATAACAGCTGTGTTATTGCTGTGTCACTTTGTTTAGGAAAAGAGCAGTTTCCTTCTTGTGCTTGATGCCAGGAGCTTCACAGAGCTCGGACGGGCAGAGGTTCCAGTGAACATTCCTTATGGCACACATGGACTTTTCAATGAGATACACTGATACAAGATCTTAACACAGCCCACAGTCTCTTCTGAAAGAATGAAGAAGCAACAATATACCACATTCATTTATATCTGTTTCATCCACACACCTATACAGAATAAATACATTTGAGGAACAAAATCAAAATGGCCAAAACTAAAATCATTACAGTGCATAAATAAACGATTATCAATGATTAATAAATGATTAGCAGGTTGATCTTATTTTCACATTGAAGTTTATCTTTTTGTATTATGTGTTTTGTATTTAGTCTGATCATTTTTGAATAAATGAGTAATAAATAAATGAAAATGTATTTAAAGTTTCTTGACCACAGATGTGCTGTAGGTGTTGGTATAATGGAGTGGATACAGTATCTCCAGCACAGCAGGTGGCGCTCGTGTGTACAGAAACGTGCAGTGATTTAAACTTTAACTTCAGTCATTACAAACTGGAAAAGAAGGAATAGTGAGAGATCCGTGGATTTTAAACCCTATAGAAAGCTTTTAACTGATACACAATTAATCAAAGCTGTGAAGTTACACATTATTACTAATGTATTTGTTTAAATAGCTGAATGGTTGTCATTAGATGAAGATCAGACTGATGAGATCAGACAGATGATGCTGCAGAGATAAATGGATGTGTACGGATTTCAGTTTAAGTCAGATGCAGATATCCCAATAGATGATAAACGCCCCCATCATTTTTATATACATTAAAAAATTTTGTAATTAAACGAAAGTGCAAAATTTAAAATAAGTGAAAATGTTACAATATTATGCCATAACAGACCTTTATGCCATCATTTTATTTCTTACATTTTTATTTTATTTGACACTTGCAAAAACACAGAGAGCAGTGGGAAATAGACGGAGATTTGGGGAAGAGAGAGAGAAAGAGACTCGACCCTGTTGCCCCTTTCATCGTGTCAGATCATGGCTGCTAACTGCTTTTATTAACTATTTAACAAGTCTGTATGAGGTTTTGTTTCTTGGTTATGGTTTGAAATATTTAGAAATCAATTTTCATTGCTTTCCCACATCTGCTATCCACTCAATTATTCTTTATCTCTTCAGCTGAAGAATGACACGGTTCATCTCCATATACAGCTGAATGTTTTGCTGTTCTGATGTGGTTATGAGCTCTGACTGTCTCTCTGATGTACAACGACTCAGAGAGTCTTTCTTGAGCAGGTTTCCCCTTCATTTTAGTAGATGTTACTTCTTAAGATTGTATGTTTTGTCTTGATGTACTTCAAACTTTAATTTTGTCAGTAACTGATAGAACCAAATTAATAAAATGAATAAACAATTAAAAAATAATACCAATTAATAAACAATTGTTAAATTACACAGCCATTTCTCCTCAAAAGACTGCCATGCATTATAAGTACATAATTAGGTTAAACAGAACAATTAGAAAGATTAATTTGGGCAACATTAAAACTGAGCAGTTTACAGTAATTTCCTCAGAATCAGAATTAATTGTAGCATGATGTGGAATGCCCAGCTGACAGATGTGTCTTTTGTATGTCACTTAATTTTGACAATGTCTAAAACTAGTCTGAATGATTTCATTGTACATAACGAGCGCTGCTCTAGTGTTTCCTTGTCGAACCGGTTTGGAAGCAGCGGGTGACGTCACGCGCTGGGTTTGGTAGTCACGTGATCGACCCCGCTGCACCTGTAGCGTCAGTGGCGGAAGACAGGTGAGCGTATCGATCCCAGGTAAGAAAGTGGGGCAGATTTTAATTTCAGAAACAAAAATAGACACGATCCCGAATCTGTAGTGTAGCTGAGTATTACCCCATTCACCCTGAGGTTTGTAGACGGCTGAAATAATCACTCGGAACAGAGATATTTAATGAGGTTTCGTCGCGCTTTATTTGAGCACATATTCTTGTTTATTTCAAACTGCGTTTGAAAGATTGTGCTCACACCTGATTTAATAACGCGAGCATGCTGCCAAGCTAACAGGGCACGTTCTTATAACCAAGCAAAAACGTAAATACAACATACAAAACAATGGACCTTTTGAACGTAACAAGAACTTTCAAATTAACATGTTAACGTTTGAGTTACTTAGGGAAACGTTCTTTAAGCCTAAAATTGTTAGCTGGGTGGTCGTTTTATAAATTTTACTTGTAAATGTTATTTACTATGAGTCGTACATTTGTTGTAGTTTTGATAGTTTTGGGCAGTTGAACGGGTGTTCATTCACTTGTTGATCTTCATTTCAGCGACCATTGTGGAAAACAACACGCTGTTCACATTCAGCCTGTATGGTCATGTAACTGCTCATAGGTGAGACGGCCACCCATGATTGTAGCGATGCTTTATATAAAACAGTGTCCTGTTGTTTTCTGTCTTTTGTGTTCATTTAACAAGTGCAAATGACATGTTAATATGTGACATTATAAGTTATAAATAACGAATGAACTGTTTTAAGCCCTTAGTTTTTCTCAGCTGCTAGAACAGAACACCATCCACATGTCAGCTGGAAACGGGTCGGCGTCGCGCTTTGATTGGGTCAGAGATATGCCTCACTATGACCAGGTGCCTGTTGGTTCCCTGCCGTGGGGTCAGGAGGTTCCTTATCCTCTTGGTGGTGGCGTTCCAGCATCTAGCTATGACTCATTCCCACCACCCCCTCCGCCACTCCCAGACAATCCTCCAGTTGGCCCGGAGTTCTACCCCAGTGATGCTGAAGACCAGGTGGATGATGCCATGGACATCAAACCCGTCCGGCGTTTCATTCCTGACTCCGTGAAGAACTTCTTCAGGGGCAGCAGCAACAGAGGAAGCAAAAAATGGCCCTTCTCACCAACAGAGGAAAATGTGAACAGCACCACTGAGGGGGTCCCATGTTCCCCGCCACACTCACGGGCACCCTCACCCATGGCCCCCAGCTCCTACCTGGATCCTTATGGGGGGTCTGGTGGCAGCTATGCGTCCAGAAAGGAGCAGGCGATGTTATTAGGGGAGCCAGGGGAATCGGTTTCTGGGCGCTCTCTGCGGACGGCGATGACTTACAGCGAGAAGGTGGAGGATTACAATCAGCGCTATGCTTACATGAAGTCCTGGGCGGGACTTCTGCGCATTCTGGGCTGCGTAGAGCTGCTCCTGGGGGGTGCCGTGTTTGCCTGTGTCTGCGCATACGTGCACAAGGATAACGAGTGGTTTAACATGTTTGGTTACTCGATGCATCAGACGTATGGAGGGGTATACGGGGGGACATCAATGGGTGGGATGTATGGAGGAACGGGGGCGTACTACACAGGGCCTTTGACCCCGTTCGTGATCGTGGTGGCTGGTTTGGCCTGGATTGTGACCGTCATTCTGTTGGTAATGGGAATGACCATGTATTACCGAACTATTCTGCTGGACTCCAACTGGTGGCCGATCACGGAGTGTGTGATAAACCTGGCATTAGCGGCCTTCTACTTGGCAGGGGCAATCGTCTATGTACGAGATACAATTCGAGGAGGGCTCTGCTATTACCCGCACTTCAACGCCGGGCCCAACGCAGGGTTCTGTCGAACAGAGGCTGGGCAGACGGCCGCCATCATCTTCCTGTTCATTAACATGCTATTGTATCTGTTGGGTGCAGCCGTATGCCTAAAGCTGTGGAGACATGAAGCAGCAAGGATGCGCAGAGAGAGACTGGGTCAAGATGTAAAGTTCAAACCTGTAGTTCTTTCAAAAAATACAACTAATATTTATATTTGTATGTAATATATAAAATGTGTGATCTCAAAGCTACAATCTGTAACATTGACCCTCTACCGCCCTGTTTGAAAATTAAAACTGCAAGTTACTTTACATACTTGTCATTATGCAAGTCAAATGAAACCAAACGGACTGATTTCCTGTAAAATCAGACCCGTCAGCTCAGATGATAAATCATTATTATAAACTTACTGTTGTGAATCAGTATAAGATGAGGAGATCGTGTTTAAACACTGATCTGTCATGTACTTACTCAATAACTGATTTTAACACAAAAATGTTACAGGTTGCAGCTTTCATAGAAAATGTCTAACTTTAAATTTCAAAACTACTCATTTGTTTTTCTAAAACTAATTTGCCTAATTTGATTAGACTAATAATTTGTCTAATTTGACTTCTGATTGTATTCTTATATAGATGAAAGTAACTGCAGTTCCACTAACACTGGTAAGCAGGTTGTGTTGACTTCAAAGGTTTGTTTTAAATTATACAATCGCTGTTGTAATCTGACCAGCTGTAGAATTTGTAAACACAGATGGGTCCGGGCTCCAGTGTCTCTGTGCCAGTCCAGACTGGTCCAGTAATGGCCCCTCCAGAGTCTACAGATGGTGCAACACTTGTTCCTCCAGTTATGATGGAACCAGAGATTTTAAGGGGCCACATTCCTGCTGGACATATCCCCAAACCGGTGGTCATCGCAGACTATGTTGCGTGAGTTTCATACGTAATATATTTCACAGGAATACTGTATTGATTCATGATATTTTGCTAATTACACTTTCCATAATGTTTGGAAACTAGCAAACATGTTGAGGACTGCTACCATTGCCTTTAATTCGTCCCTCACCCCATCTCATATGTTTTGTTTTTATATGTCTGTTCACAGGAAATATCCCACAATCCACTCTGATGAGGAGAGGGAGCGATACAAGGCCGTGTTTAATGATCAGTATGCAGAATATAAAGAGCTACATTCTGAGGTTCAGGCCCTAACACAGAAGTTTGAGGAAATGGACAATCTGATGAGAGGCCTGCAGCAACAGCCCACCAGTCAAATGGTATAAAATATATATGTTGTGCTTAATTCTACCATAAAATGTTCATCTAATTGTTGCATTTGGTCAGAATGTAATGACAGGTTGTCCTACTTGCCTGTGAAATTATGTATGTGTTTACGTGTTGGAGGGGGGGCGTGGCTTTGGAGATGCTCTGACGGGAGGGCGGGATCTTTCGCTTAGCTTGCTGTTGCTAGCCTCTCTGAAATTGCCTACCGTACCTTTAAGATAAGATTACTCATTATAAAGCATCGTTTTGTACATGTTCTCATTTGCCTTGAATGAACTTGAACTTAAACTTGAAACTTGTAGTCTAAAAATCACTCAAAATTTGTTGCAGTTATTTATGTTTCTTTATATATTTTATATACATATATTTATTTATTCTCTCTTATCACTGTTGTTCTTTATATACTCTTTATATATATAGTTTATATCCTGATTCATTACCCTTTGTTTTAAATACATTGATGGACAGTGTATGAAGATACTGATTTTGTGGCTTTACTCCAATAGGAGCAAGAGAGAATCAAAAGCATAGTTCAAGAGTATGCGAGGAAAAAGACTGTAAGTGTTCTTTACATTTACTTCATGTCTCAGTTTGATGAAATAGTTACCAATGTTTCACCCAGTCACCTGCCTGCTGCCTTTCTTTAGTGCTGGCAAAACACTGACAGGGTGTCTGTACCATGATCAGCTGAAACACAACAACTGGATATGTTTGAGGATGTAGATACATACATACTTCCTGTTTGTGTGGGCGAGCTCAGAGAGTTTAACAGACCTGTTTCTGGTTGCAGGACCCAACGTTCCTGGAGAAAAGAGAGAGATGTGAATATCTGAAGAACAAACTCGCTCACATAAAGCAGAAAATCCAGGAGTATGAGAAAGTCATGGACTGGAATGATGGTTACAGCTAGAACTCGTCTACATTCATCATGAACTTCAGACAGTTACTTTAAGAAGAAAACCATCATGATCGTGAACTGTCCAATCTCAGAGATTATTATTGTTATTGTTTATCTTTTAAGAATTGCAACACATCTCACAGAATCTTTTAAAATCATGTTTATTTCTTAACACGCTTAAACTTTGTATTTTAGAAGTAGAGTTGAATGAGTTTTGAGCCTCTTGCCTAATGGTTTAAAAAACCTGTAGCTAAATGAAGAATATAATCTCAATAGCCCTCAGTGTGTTATTTGTAGAAACTACGAGGAGAGATTTCTCTGTAATGGTCCTGGAACGTTTTAAATATTTATAGTTTTTAGTTTAGGAGGTTGCTTAGTGTGTAGTTTATTTTTTATACAGTCATATACACATTTTATACAGCCATTTATCTGTTTTATGTATAGTTTTGTATTATCAATCTACCTTCAAATCTGAGTTTGATACTTTTTCATTCATTATGTAAAAAGACAAGAAATAAATAGTTCCTTATCATCGTAGCCAATTTGTTGTTTTTTATGATGTACTTGCTTATGAAAACCTAGTAGTAAAACTACAGTTGAAGTGCTGCTACAGTAAGCCATGTTTTAACTGGCTTTAAATGTGTAAAGTTACAAACTGCAATGAACTCCAGGAAGAAAAGCACTCATGCTAGATGCATGTAACCTGTGTGTCATAAATAATGTACTAACATATAACAATGGAGCTTTCATTTGTTTTTTAGAAAACTATGATTAGATGATTAAAACGTGCAATCATATTAATACATTAAATGTTTTTTGTCAATATTACTGTTTTGAGTCACACATTGAAGAACAGAAGACGTTCCTCAGATATACAGTATTAGTAAAACATTTGTCACACAATTCTAAAGAAATAATGACTAGATTTGATATGAATAATCTCTCTCGGATTACATATTTATGACTGAGCTTTTTGAATTTTAGTCTTTTCATTTATCACACGTGATAATAGTGTAGTAATAATCATGATAGTAAATAGTACAGTAATGAGTGTAAGATTCATCTAGTCGTCTAAATATTTAGTATAATTGTCACCCTCGACACGCTCGCTCTTGTCTTGCCAGATCTCGGCTTTGCATCAAGAGTTTTTCTGATTTTGTGTTCTTTGACTCGACACTGTGAGACAAAGTTCTGCAAAGCCGCTTTACAGCAACATGTTTTGTGATGAGTGACGCACAAAACAAACGCGTAGCCCACATCCGCGCAGTGCCGTGGCCGCACGCGTTCTGGGCGGAACCGCGCCGTGGGCGTGGCTACACCTGTGCAGGTAGAGGCGGAGGGCGGGGCTACACCTGTGCAGGTAGAAGCGGAGGGCGGGTCGGTGATGTCTGTGAATCTCTCAGTAGTCAGAGGGCGTTTCCCGAGGCGGGGCTTCGTCAGATGACTGAAATACTCCATCGAGAGAGAAGCTGTGATAAACGAGTGTTTACCAGCACCAGCTGCTTTGTGACGGGACGCTGGTAAGATCGCTTGACACGATTCATTTATTTGTTGTTAAATATTTTAAACTGATTTCTTTTATTAGATGCGTTTTTCATTGTTTCACTGATACGCAGAGGGCTGATGCTTTAATTAATGCAAATGTCGTCTTTAATTTATAATTTGCATTCTTAATTTAACAAGCGAGTGACTTGACGATTATAAAACCTCACAGTTCAGAAGAATCTTTGATAATCTGTTGATAATGTCCGTTCTCGTGTGATATTTTTCACGTGTCTTTTCAGAGAGAGTGAGAAATCTCAGGAGATTTATGACATCGGTTGTCTCGTCATTTGTTTAGATCTCGTTTGAGTGCATTTCTTCAGTGGTTTAAATGTCGTGATTTGTTTTCATTTTCATCAGGCAACTTTGTGAAGGTGTTTGTCCGAGAGTGTTGCAGACATCATGCCGAAAAGATCGAGTAACCCTCAGTCGTATGGCGACAAACAGTAAGTTTATCCATCCAGAGAGAAAGTATTCAGTCAGTTACGAGCGCCAGTGTCGCCTTGTGTGCTACCAAGTGTGCTTAAGAAGTCGCAGTGTAATAGTGTCTAGTGTCAGCAGTTAACGCTAGTTTCGCTTCTCTTACTCTGTGCTCACATCAGTTTAGTACAGCTGAATACTCATAAAACCAGTGTGAAATATAGTGACTGACCGCGGCTGATGCGAGGAAAGCAGAACAGCAGCTGTTCAGTGATTTCACATATATGAGAGAGACGCGTCTTGCTTGTTTGCGTTTTTCTCTCACAGCGTTTATAACTGCGTGCACTGCAGTCTACCGAGAGACGCGAAACTTTGTCCAGAAAGTCGCTAGATTTGTCGCTTATTTAAAAAAAACGTCGCCATGTTTAGCAACATTGACTAGTGCAGACAACAGATGCGTTTACTGTGACCAGAGTTACTGTAGATTAGTTTTTAGTTTAATTATAGATTTGTTTTCAGTTTTATTTGTATATTTTAGCTTTCATGATAATTTTAGTTACATTTTTAGCTTGTTATGTTTATGTGTTTTTAATAGTCTTATATAAATGAACACATTTTTAGTTTCAGTTAGGTTTAGTTTAGTTTTAGTTTTTTTTAATAATTACAATGCCTCTTAAATTTACTTTAGAAATGTTGCCTTACTGGCAGTAAACCAGTGTTCATTTAGTTCATTTAGTCAAAGGTTTTTAAAACATTTATGCCCATATTTTATTTGATCTCAGTAAACAGTAATGATTGTTTTAGTTTTAGTAAACTGTAATAACTTACTCACTGCTCTGTCTCGTTCATCTGGCATTGATCTTTTTGATTAGTTTACCTGTTACTAACCCACATGATCAAACTCTGTCTCTTCAGTCATCACCGGTCATCTCGTCGTGTGGGTTCTTACCACCCTGATGAAATGCTTCACTTTTATCGCTGGACTTCACCACCCGGTGTCATGAAGATTGTGTGCATCATCATCATCATCATGTGTGTGGCCATGTTCGCCTGTGTTGCCTCCACCCTGGCGTGGGACTATGACGCCAGCGCCATGGGCCTCGGGGGCTTGGGAGGGATGGGTTACGGCAGCTATCAGGGCAGCTATGGTGGTGCTGGGTCTTATGGTGCTGGTTCTTATGGTGGTATGGGAAGCTACAGTGGAGGTCTCGGAGGCTATGGAGGGTACGGTGGAAGCTACGGAGGAGGCACCTACATGGATCCAAAATCAGGCAAAGGCTTCATCATTGCAATCGCAGCGATCACCTTTATTGCTGTGCTCATCATCTTCATCCTGGTGGTGTCGAGACAGAACGCGGCGCAGTCGCCTTCATTCTACTTGGCTTCCATCATTATTTGTGCCATTCTGGCGGCGCTCATGCTCATAGCCACCATTGTGTACTTGGTCGCCGTGAACCCCACAGCTCAAACATCTGGATCCATGATGTACAGTCAGGTCCTGCAGCTCTGTGCGCAATACAAGAACCAAGAGCAGGCCTCTGGCATCTTCCTGAACCAGTACTTATACCACTACTGTGTGGTGGAGCCTGAAGAGGTGAGCACATGAAGAAACATGCATGTCTTCTGGTCCTCAGTATAAGAGACTCGTGCCACATTCACATCACAGTGTTCCTGTAAGTTGTGTTCTCTGTTTTAAAGGCCATTGCTGTTGTTCTCGGGTTCGTGGTGGTGGTCGGCCTGATCATCCTTCTGGTGTTTGCGGTGAAGACCCGAGGGCAGATCAGGAGGTACGGCAGGGAGCGGGTTCTGTGGTATGATGTTAAAACCATTACTGATGGACTCACGTCTCAAGGCATTGGGGAATGGGTGAGTAGGTGATGTCATGCTTTCCTTACATCTACACTGATTGTAATACTCCACTAATTCTTCCTGATGTGTTCTGCTATATATGGAAGCAACGAGTTGCTAGGTACCTGTAACTGCATTACACACTATTGTGTTATAATTTCTGAGAACAGACCTTCTGAAAACTCCAGTGTGTGTGTGTGTGTAGATGCGCAGGGTTGAAGAGGGGTATGGCAGGTTTCAGGGCAGGTTTCTGGGTGTGTCCTCAAATGTACTTTCACTCATTGGGCAGCTTTAATATGATCCAAAATGTCACATGAATATGAAACATCAATCTCTAGAAATTAGAGATTAGAAATGAATATTTCTAAGAATGGCAGTAATAATCAGTCCAAATAAACCATTACTGTGATTTAAAGTTAATGGGGTCAGTCTTTTGTCTTTGATCTCACACAGTTCAGTGATATTAGTTTCAGTCTTTATGTTGTGATAGTTTCAGGAGTAGTGGAACTGGTTCTGCCTGGCTCTACTGTTTGTCCAGACTGTTTACCATACAGAAAGAAGGCTGGCTGTGGTTTCTAGATGACAAGAGCTGTAGTAAGGAGAGCGCACAGCAACTCCTTAATGGGTTAGAGACCACCAAAACAAAAAACTGGGAGACCGCAAACAATGTTGTTCTGGTTTGAATGGAATGTTGGCAGTATATAAGCAGTAATGGATGTAGTAAAGCCACTTTTGTGCAGGCCAGGTATGGTAACCCATACTCAGAACTTGTTCTCTGTATTAAACTCATCCTGTATGTCCTCTATACATGCATTAGAAGAAGCGAGTCATAAACACACACACACACACACACACACACACACACACACTGCAAACCATGAACACACACCTGGAGCAGTGGGTTACTCTCTAAACAGTGGGCCAAGCTGCAGACACAACATTCTGTGCTTTTCTTAATGTACATGTTATGAAGTTTGGAAGTATTATGATGTACTTTTAGTGGCTGATGTGTGAAGTATGTGACTTTACTGAATTACAATAACATTGTTTTAAAAGCTCTAGATATGAACTCAGAATGTTTTGTTTTACAGGTTAATAATGTGTCTGGAGATCCAGAGACTTTGGTACATGACCGAAATGATTACGTAGCTGTTTCACAGCCAATGGTGCAAAACCAGGAGCTTCCTAAACCAATTTACCTTCCAAGGTAGATCATCTTAAACTACTGAAAAACTATTTAGCCTTGATGGGGCTTCTAGAACTTTCCAGATTTACATTTTTTAATTATTCCAGCTTTAGATAAAATTGGCCCAAAGTGATACAGGTTTTTTAATAGCCAAATAAATAATCCCCAAAAATATTGGCCAAAAAATATCAGCCAATCATTCAGCCTTGTTGGTATTTTGATTCCCTTCAGTTTGGTTGCAGAGGAATGCTGAAGATCTTGCAGTCTATAATTGTTGTCATATGAACATGAGTAACCAGTTTCACACACAAACCTGTTATGTGACTGAAACTTTTGTCACTACAAAACTATTCTCTGTTGACGTGAGAATTAAACTCCTTATGAAATCACATATGTAATCACATTAGCAGAGCCAGTTTATTAACAAAGAGTTTTATTAATATTCCTAACAATGAGCTTTTTTGTCCTCCACAGCAGTTCTGACATGTCAAGCTCTTTGAGTGGGCTAAAGAGCAAACTGAGGGACTATGACACTGGAGAATCAGGAGATGAGCTGGACACAGACTATGACAGGTGAGGAGAGTTTGTGACTAGAGTTAAGAGATGGTCATATTAAAGCAGAGAGAGGAAGTAGATAAATCATGTGATATTTCATTACAGTGAGTATCCGCCCATCGTCAGTGAGCAGGAGAGGATCCAGTACAAGAGAGATTTTGACAGGGATCATATGGAGTACAAGCGTCTTCAGGCTGAGTTAGATGATGTGAATCATGGCCTGGCGGATGCAGATAAAGAGCTGGACTACCTGCAGGAAGGCAGCCCACAGTTCATGGTGTGTAGCTTCTCTTTCTGTTGACGGTGGATCTTCAGCGTCCTCTTTCTTTCAAAATCCATCAAGTTTTCATGGTCTTGCACATGATGTTCTGCTCAGCCTTCTTTTGATTTCAGTTTCTTCTACAAGAGTAAGATCATAGAGCGTGTTTTTACAGTCGTATCTCTCCACTGTATCTGACTGGTGACTGACTTGATTTGGTTTCATATTAATTGTAGATCAATTGAAATTCACTTTTTGCTTTTTATTTTTCAAAAAGGATGCCATGGACGTATACAACCGGCTCAAAAGCTTGAAGAAGGTAAAAGATTTCAGTGTAATTTCTTTCCTAACATTTCAGCTGAATATGTGTGTGAGAACTGGAGTTACAGCTGTGTTTGGTCTCTGAGGAACTGCTGTAAATGATGTTATCTGTTATCTTTCTTTCTGACAGTCTCCAGAATATCAGATGAAGAAGACAAAGTGTAAACAGCTGAAGGCAAAACTCTCTCTCATCAAAAGAAGAGTGAGTGAGTACGATCACAGAAAGTGAGGACTGTCTCTGTACACGTGCTGTAAGCTGATGGTTTGTCTGTGTTTCTGTATCACTGTATTCAAGTCAAGCAATCTGTGGCTGCTGTTTTATATAGACAGGTTTTTGCTTTTGAGCCAAATTAACTTGATCAACATATTGTGGTACCTTTGAAGTATTTTATTTTTTTAATACTGGATTACGTTTCCTGCTAACTCTTATTTTAATGTTGTTGTTTTTGTGAAGTCTAAAAGCATCTTAAATATGAGCAGAACTGTTAACACTTATGCAAAAACAACGTTTTATGTTCATTTTTAAAGTTTAAGTGACTGTTTTAAACGTAAGGATTTAGTGTTTTGTAAATTCCTGGCAGATAAATTCTAGATAATGATGTTTGTTATATTTAATGTTTTTTTTTTATATTGTACTTTTTTAATTTAAAATTTATCACCAGAAAAAACTCTCTCTCTCTCTCTCTCTCTCTCTCTCTCTCTCTCTCTCGCTCTCTCTCGCTCTCTCTCTCAGCACACGGCTGGGTGTGAACTGTAGTTGTGTAATGAAGAAATTCTCGTTTAGTTTCTATAATTACTCAATTGTTGGACAGTTTTAGTGGGATAGGCAGATGTTGTTGATCAATGTTTCACCATGAAATGGGCAAGCGCGTTTCTTATTTCTGTTTGTGTATATAAAAATAAAAGCAATACATTTCCCATGTGTCAGCTTTTGAGTTTGTTTAACAGATAAAGATGATTAAAGTGTCCGACCAAAAACAAATGTTTATACTCTCATGTGTATTTAATGGAGTCATGTGGCGCTTCCCGCAGCACAGAACTAGTGGTCACTTCTTGTGACGAGGGACACAATACTGACCACAAGACCGGTTTATAATACTAAAATGTTGCGTGAATATAATAACCCGTCGATTGTACTAAACTAATTGTAAAAAAAATTCAAATTTGCTGGAATGAGAGTTTGTTACGTAAAGCACTTATTATATATATTAAACATTAATATGGAAAGGTCCTTAAAGGACTACTTTAACAAATAAATACTTTCCTAGAAATTAAAATATTTTAGGTTATGGATAAAGAACCAAAGAGAACAAACGCTGACGAACAAACGCTGACGAACGAACATGAGATTTTCAGTTAAGAGAAGTCATTAAATAAATATATATCTAGCAATAGAAAGATTTTATCACAAAAAGATAAAAGTAATGATATTTTGGGAGAGTTCTGTGGTTGCTATGGAAAATCATCTCTTTTATGGCAGCATTTCTAGACTGTTTTGTACCGTTAGGGAGAAACGATACATGAGACGCATGTACAGTATGATAAACTGACGTGTCTGTTATGAGGGTCTGAAGCCTGAGACTGACAGCATCACATGTGTGTAGTGTCTGGATAGAGTATAAATCACAAACTAATGTTCTGTGTCTACACGTACCTGCTGGTGATCGGAACATACCTGCAGCTGATGGAGTGACCAGAACTTCAGTGACTGTCGTTGCACTGTGAGATACTTTGCATGAAGTTTCTATGAATTCTGCTGTATCTTTACAGATTGGGATCTTCATCACCAAGAACAAGAGGGCGGAAAAACAGATCTCGCAGGTTGATCTCTTAGTGTTTTAAAGTTGAGATGTTTGTTTTGTGTCCGTTTGAGTCAGAGCTGTTGTTTACTGTAAAGCAGCTCTTAAGAATGCAGGAGTCCACAGGCACAGCACACTCTTGACACTGAAGGTATGCTGTCAAAGGTCACTGACGGTGAGCTGTATTGCACAGGCACATGTTTAAAGTAAATACAGAAGCATTGTATCTACAGTTTTGCCTTGCAAGTGTCATATGTATTACGAGTTGAGAAAACGTTTAGAAAAAAGACACACTTTTTCTGTCATGATTTATTCAAAACACCAAAGTGATATTCTACAAACCTGTATTTAAGAAGAGCAATTCTCTCTTCTGGGTATTAATAAAATTAATAATACATTCTGTCCCTGTGGCATTGTTCTTAAGCGCTAGAAAAAACATTAACAACTAGATAATCAAACCATTGTAAATGTCTCCATGTTTTAAAACTTTATAATACAAAGCAAAACCCACCAGCAGTAAAGACGACACATTGAGAACAGTTAGAGACCAATAAAACATTGAAAACAGACGTGTCTTCAACACCTAACATGGAAAAAGTTTAAGGCACATGATAGTTATAAACATGTATGTTTATATTTTGATCAACATGTATGTTTCATGACGCCATTTTAACATCTTCTATAAATATACAATCTGATGCACATTCTCACTGTGAGAAGCTGTACGACACGCTACAAAATCCTTTGGTTGTATTCTGCAAAAAGACGACCAGGAACAGTAAAAAAAACGTTGCAATAGACAGTTATAGTCACGTTAAAGATGATAACAGAAACATACTGCTTGCCTCATATCAAGAGAAAACTGACCAGATGAAGAAAACAATAATCATTTCTTCTCCTCGGTATGTCTGATTGTTGAGGTTTCCAATCTAGCACACTGACACGCTCCAAAAACTCTATATTAAACTCAACAAGTCATTTTCAACCTTCTGTAAATGTCCATCATGAAATGTACAATTTACAATTATATGAAATTAATATTAGAACATAATAAAAACAACAACGGTCATGCTTGATTTCATGGTTCTCAAGTGATACATTTTACATTGTTGATGTACTTTGTCTTGCATAACTTCTCACATCCAAAAGTGTCTATGATGAACATCTGGCAACCAACCAGATCCACTATCCACTAAATGCTTGCATAAAAAAGAGAAAGAGGACAAACATATAAAAATACAAAATATAAATAGACAATGACTGCAGTGTATGATACACATTTCATTAAACTGATTATATCTTTTTATTACATTATTTTTTATAAACATGGTCATGCTTAATGGAATACTAAAGGTGCTCTGAACAAACTGTTACAGATACACATTTATCAATGTATAAAGAAGATTTTGACTGTTTTTCCCTCTTTTTCAATCTTTGTAACCTATACTTTTATAAATGCTTTGAAATCAACTTTTATGAGCAAGTGAATCCTGCTACTGAATCAGTTCCACAATTCATTTCCTTATCACCCCTTCAATAAAGGACGGCTAGTCTAAGGCAGTTAGCATAGCAGCTCTCCTCCTCTGACTCTGTGCAGACTGTTGATGTCTGTACAGCATAAAAGTTCTTCTTTTATGCTGTAAAAGTTCATAAAAGTTCTCTGTGTCCTTCACAGCTCCTGCAGCCCACATTAAATTCAACTTTACCAATGTTTTACTGAACTTCTGGGGAAAACATCAATCCACAAACAGGCAGGTACATACACCAAAAATAATTCTGACAAGAAGTATATTTTTGTTTTGACACAACAATGTTTTTTTTTTTAAATCCTCATTCCAGTTCCTTCCAATCCACATCCGTGACATCACACCCTGTAGACTGAAATGATCCATCAGTCCAGCTCCACGACAGCAGGTCCTCTGGTCTGGACTCACTGTGTCCAGTGGGAACGTACACATGAGAAGTGATAGTTTCTTCTTTTTCAGACAGTTTTGTCTGTCGTTTTTCTTTTCACACATTTAGAAATCTCGAAACATTGAATGAATGTTTCTTCAGATGGGTCCACATCACACTGTTCTGTAGTAATGGTGGTGGCTGGTGAAATCTTCGTGTGGAACACGTAACGCTGCTGCTAGCTCAGACTGGAGCATGAGACCAGATCATACAGACATCTGAATCAACATGAGCTGCACGTCACACAACACAGATCTGATCGCATTAAAGACGTGCTAAACATGATGTTTACACGCTGCCCAGCATGTTGATGACGGATTTTTATAAGGTAGAAAAGATACAAACAGATGAATCAATACACATCTATAAAACCTGTTTAAGGTTTGATTTCCTGTGAGATATGTATGGGAGGAAGAATGTGAGGATGATGAGCAGTTTTATTGGTCACATACACAGCACCACACAAACGACATGCAGTGAAACACTTTGTACGACTGTGTCAGAATTGGGACTGTTGCTTACACTCAGCTATACCACAGGTCATACAACCCTGTTAACTGGTATTAACAGTCTTATTCATTCATACAGTCTCATCACTGAAGAGGAGATGAAAAGATCAATTGTTTTCAGGTGATTTATGTAACGGAAGAGTTAAAAGTATTGCATTCAAAAATGTAAATAAGAGGAAAAGAAGTAAGCTACACACACTGTTCCTAATATTAAATAGCCATTGTGGGTTTAGAAAAGAATCGCAGTCTCAGAGTACACCAGCAGGTGGCGGTGAAGTGGCGTGGTGAGTAATGGAACTGTGCTCTCGCTGAATCTCGAGAGAATTCGAGAGCAGTAAACGCGTGTTAACCACGAGTGCGCTACTAAAACGATTCATTCATATGTTTCAGGTACGCTGGTGAACAATGTCTGAGATTAACGTTTATAATGTTTGTGTGTATATTTCACGATACGTTTGAATAGTATGTGAAGCAAGTATCTGTTGTATCAACCGTGTTATGCGTTGATTTGTAAGTTTGCACATGTGTAACATGAGTTCATGTGATAACACAAATGTTGTTTATTAAGAAGATAGCAGAGATATTGTTTAATTAATTTGTGCTGAGTTACAGTATGTTGAAATGTAATGTTTAATACATATGTGGAATCGAGAGAGAATTCGAGAGCAGTAAATGCGTGTTAACCACGAGTGCCGCTACTAAAACGATTCATTCATGTTTCAGACTAAAGTCCCAATTAAATGTGAAACCACCCTCTGTGAATTTATTGCTGCACACTGGGAAGTGTTACATTTACACTGTCAGTTCACACGACACACTTCTCTGGGTTAGATGAGGGATGTTATTTCATTAACAGAATAAGAATGAATAAAACATCCAGGCCAAACACATGACACGTACCACACATGCATCTAGACCCAAGAGTCAGCCGGCTGAGGTTTATCATCACATACATCCACCACACTGACCGCTGGCCTGTTGCTCTTGATATAGTGTTTTCCATTGGTGTCATTCTGGAGCACAGAAACAAAGATCCAGAGTTAGTTCTCACAATGAGGAAGCTCAGAGCGAGAAAACAAAGAAGTTAAAGGTCATCTAAGCAAACACATGCAAAACTGGACCGTTAAATGTGGAGAAACAACAAAACTTTGGTTGGCGTGAAACTCAAGTACGCAAGCAGGGACTGACAGCTGAACCAGCAGCTAGAGAGCACAACGTCACACAAATATTCTGAAACACTAGATGGCGCACTAGTATAAAAATAACACCCTAAACGTGCCAAACGTTAGTTTTGACTCCATCTCAAAAAGATGGAGAATAAGAACTGAAGACATGACATGAAGTCCTCTCAGCCAGATGCTGGTCATGTTTATGTGGAGGACACAACAGCACCAGAATCTTCTAAATCTTCTCCACATTCATGACTATAAAATCAAAATGACTTTATTATCAGTTTAAGTTAACTGAGGAAAAATGTATATGTCCGTCTCTATATACAGCATCTGTATATATACAGCTTTATATACTGTATATGAAAAGATGACACAAACCTACTGTTTGGAACAGCCTACATGTGGTGTCTATGTTGCCTTGAAATGCTGTCTAGATGTGTGTCTGGAGAATGTGTGCTAAGCAATGTTAATATAACGTTCTAGCGGGTCAGTGAGGATTTAATGAGAATGTGTTTATTACTGCACTAGCACAGTCCAGCAGGAAAGAGAACTGTGTCTCTGTGCTCTGACCTTTAATGGCTCTCGTTCATGCAGGTCAGACGAACCGTCATTGCTTTTATACTTGAAGTCCTTATCTCTCTGGTCCATCGTTGAATAGCCATCTAATGAAAGAGAGAGAGAGAGAGAGAGAGAGAGAGAGAGAGGGGAGGTATCATGTTATCACGGTCAGTGTGTCAACAGCCTCAGCACGGCTCCTTCAAACAGACAGTGTCACATCTCTCAGCCTTCCTGCGTGTGTGTTGTGTTCTCTCATCAGCTCCTGTGTTTCCAGCGGAGATGTTTGTGCAGTGTGTGAGCCGCGTGCTGCTTTGTGTACGTGCAGACACTTGTTTTGGCACTTTCTTCAGCCCACTCGAGCAGCACCTCGTCTCCAGTCTCTGTCCAATTACTGTCAATCAGACTCAGAGAGGATGGTGTGCAAAGAAGATCAGAGAGACGCTGCTATAATGAAGAAGTGCAGCGAGCGAGCGAGGCACAACAAACACGCTACACTGTAGACGTCTTTATTAAAAGAGGGGTCAGGCAGACAAGCTTCAGAATGAAACTCTTCTGAAAACACAAGGGAAATTAACGACAGTTTGAATGATATTACTTTGAAATCTAAGACTAACACTGTCCTCACAGTTCTGCTGTTTAAGAAGACAGTTGGAAATGAAATATAAGAGGAATTATGTTCTTGTATTCCCACAAAACCACATTTGTTTTGTTGAGTTGTTTTGTTTGTATGCAAACACACACTTACCTGGACCAAGTTGATCCATACGAATCACATCACCACTTGTATACCTCTGTGAACTTTTGAGCAGGCGTGACTCTGAGACAAACTATTTTGTCTCGGGCCCTTGACATGTAGCGATAAGTGCACATGCTGTCAATAGAGCTTAACTTTTATTGAATCCAAAACATTCCTTTAAGATGACATCACTTTACATCAAACAGCTTTAAGATCTAATTTTCAAAGGCTTTCTGTCACATTTAGACGAGCAGGGAATGGAGTGGGGCAGATGATTGGATCAAATGTAGCCTCATCATGAGCAGTAAATACAGACAGCAGTAATAAAACAAACTGAAGCGGTCATGCTCTCTCTCTCTGTCAATGAGGAGGGTTTTGCTCAGCTGGATGGATGGCACTCTTAACTGCAACACTGCGGTAATTTTCCCTCATTTTACTTGAGAGCGAATGAATACTGAGCTGCTATAACTAGGCCCATTAATCTGCTGGTTCTCACAGATCATTCTGTATCACATGAAGAGGTCAAACGAGTGATTAAAGCACAAGAGATGAGAAGAGCTAAGCAGCAGGGTTCAGAGGTCAAGCACAGAAAGTAGTTTGAGTTTACAAAATGTGCTCGTCTCGGTGGACCTGGACCTCTGGAGGTTTAGGTGCATGTAACTCTGTTTGAGGTCTTACACTAACCTTGGTTCTTCTCCATCAAGGGAAGCGTGGTGTCGTCGTAGCCTGGCTTGCAGCTCTTTGACCCTTTTGGAGTGCCGGTTGCCATAGGCTGAGAACAATCAAGAACCACAGAATGCCTCAAAAAACCGTGTCTGAACAGAAATCTATTTCCATCATTATATTACAGTGACTCATGATTAAATAATTAGGCGGATTTAAATTAAAAATGTTCTTTATTTTGCTCCACCTGGAAGTGTGTTTTGTTCCAGCCGTCTTTGGTCAAAGCATTTCTCAGCTCCTTACAGCTCCAAACCGTCTGTAGTATGTGGGAAGCAGCTTTGGTCTCCCGTGCCAAATGGCTGCAGGGCATTAATAAAGAGGAAAAGGAGTTATGAAGAATCCAGGGCTGCATGGAATAACATTAATCTCCCTCCTCACCCGGCCTGAAGTCACCATGGCTCAAATCTCCCTGTGGCCACAGATTTCTCTCTTTTGACTTCATTATTATTGACTATATATCTTTCTCCTCTTTCTCTCTCTTAGACACAGAGTCAGAGAGAGAAAGAGGTGTTGCAGTCACTCTCCGGTCACACATGTACTGTTTTAAAAGTTACTCTCTCAGAATCTATACAAGTTGTGGAGAAAATCATGCTCGCATGCAGAAACGTGTCAGACATGTTTGAGGAGGTTTTTTAAACATGACTCTCTCTTCAGAGATCTGTGCTGCTTTTGATAGCTACAGAACTTTAATATTCCATTGTTCACATGCATATATATTAACAGAGACACTGTTGATAAAACGAGACACAGAGCAGTGTGCTGAAACTCTTGATGCTGATAATCCACACAAGTGACCACAGATCAAACACCTGTTGCTCTGCGCACACTGAACAGACTGGTGACCAGTCTGTTTAAAAGATCACTAAACTTCATTAAACAAGCAAAGAAAGGAGCAGAAAATTGGTATTGAGCACTTGCACGGGATCAGACCAGACTCTGTCCTAATCATCATCATCCGTGCTTCATCTTCCTACCTGGTTCTGTTGATGGCCACGAGTTTGTGGATAGCTTGAGCGGTGATGAGAGAGCGAGTGTTTTTAGAGCTGTCACTGATGATTTCATGGATGGTGTTGAGAACGGCCACCACCGTGTCCTCCTCCAGGTTCTTAGCCGGCCGCTGCTGACCGCTGGGCAGGTTACTAACCAAGTCTCTCATGGCGTAACTCCCTGAGGAGAGTATTTGTAGCAGATTTGTGTTTATTCATTTTTGAACGTTCTGATGGTTCATTAACCATCATCAACATCAACTCCTCCATCATGAAACTGTTGAAACTAAAAGAGTCGTTCATCCATAAAAACCTTTTATTCTCTTTTCTCGTTCATCAGAAGAACAAAAAGTTACGAATTGCAGCTTTACACGGCAGTCAGCAATACGTTTGGATATGTTTCTCTTGCCTATCAGGTCTTTGTTGTGGCGGTCGATGGACAGATTTCTCAGCGCGATGGTCACCGCTCGTACCAGCTTATCAGAGTCGGAGCGCAGCAGCTCCACGAGGACGGGCAGCCCTTTCTCCTTGCGCACTGTCACCCGGATGTGGTTCGACCACTGTAGAAATACAGAGAACGTTCTGTATGAAACCATCAATCCCCCTGCAGTCAATACATTCACCTCTTGCTTTTAAACCATTGAATCTACAGAAAAACACAAGAAAAATCTACAGAATGTTCCTTGTTAGCTGGGACCACATTCACTTACTGTCCACTGTCCAGCGCTGAGGTTCTGTAGCGCTCCGGCTGCAGCTTCTAGAGTGTTATAGTTCTGGCTTTCTGTAAGCAGAGACAGGTAGAGACGAACCGCCTCCGACTGATACAGCAACTCAAAACCTGCACACAGATACACAGCAGAATTACAGAAGATTCAGCAGTGAAGAACATGCTGAAACACAGACACACACACTGCTGTGAGTATTTCCTCCTTTCTCCTGCTTTAGGGTCAGCACCTCCAACACTAAATATACCAAAATGCTGGAGACATTTGCAGAGGATGTCCACCCCTAACATTCCCCTGTTTCTCTCTCCCTCCCAAAACATGTCCCTTAATCACACACTCTCAGTTCACCTGCTCCACATCTTCCTCTCTGACACGTCATCTCACATGCACGAGCCTCTGATGGCACATTCTTCATCAGCAGTAAGAACAACCTGCCCGGTGAGCACACCACTAATGACGAGCTCAAGAACACAGCGGCCCTCAGCGTTTGCAGATTTAATTTTATTGTAAAATATCAATTATAAAATGACGTGTTTGTGAACAGGGAACAGCAGCAGCTCTCTGTGTAGATGCCACTGACAGCTTCCCTAGTAATCTGTGTGTAACTGCATTCAAGTGTGTGTGTGTGTGTGTGTGTGTGTAAAGCATCCTCTTCTGGCTGAAAATCAGCACACAAGGGCCCTGATGGGAGGGTAAATCTTCCTCTATTGCCTCCTGGTAATTTTATTCTGTTTTGTAATTATGGTCTAAGGCATTAGGCGAGTGGAGAGATCATAAACCTGAATGAGTTCAGGTTCAACCAAAATCTACATACACGTCTGAGTACAGCTGCAGTGCATTCCATACTCATTAACACTGTCTGCCAGACGTGTTTTACAAATAATAACACATTGTCTAATGATGTGTGTCACCTATTACACCCATCATTAAGATTCCTCAAGCATCTTCTGGCATCACACAGAAGATCCAGATGGAAGGAAGCTTTTTAGACTGATCTAGGATCAGATTCCTGCTGGCCCAGGCTCATGATGGCACGGGTGTGACATGGAAGCACTGCTGCTAGAATGTAATGAGAGCGATGAGGGCACAGCTGAACCTCACCGAATCCTCCAGCGCTCTGTAAACAGCACCAGGAACTAATATATATACTGACATATCACTGCAGACCTCCACAAAACACATCACATGTGACTGTTACAATGCAAGCTGCATGATCACAGGTTATCTAACCATTATACAAGCTGACTGAACTGATGAGAACTGCAACACACTTGAACCATTTAATGAAACGGACGGCTGGAAGTGAAGGGTTTAGAGTATGACAAATGTATAGTGATATATTTTATATAAATAAACATCTTTCAGACATTATTTACACAGTTAAAATACTGAAGAGCTCATATAACTGTTTGTCTCCAGTCATCATATCATGCTTGTACTGATCTTCTGTTCATGCTGCTCACTGTTACACAGCAGATGTTGTCAGCGGTGAGTGTTAATGAACGGCAGAACTGACCCACACTGACCCATTCCATCATCTCCCAAACACAGACCACAAGAGAAGCTTCCACTGTGTGTGTGTGTGTGTGTGTGTGTGTTGATATCTAACACAGGGATAGATGCAGTGATGGAGAGATGAAGGGTGGAGGGAGGAACATGACAGAGAAATGTTGGTGTGAATGTCTCGTCTCTCTCTGACGGGGGCGTGATGCCACCCTGCCCACGACTGCTTTTCTGCTTCCCTTCAAAAGTCAAAAGTTTTACTGGTTGAGATTTATTGTGTTGAGATTGGTTGTGTTTTATTCCAAACTCACAGAGGCGCCTCACGGCCAAATGCATCTAAAGCACATTGCTGAAGATCAGTGAAAGATCACTCAGATATGAGGCTCAGAATGAATGCTGTCTCAACACACTGTGAACTCAGCTTCCTCTGCTCTTCTCATCTTGGGTGATAAAAGCCTAAATTGGCTTACATCCATAAACCACTGCAATTAAATGTAATCTACTTCAGTAACATCTACACTTAGCATGCTAATGTGGCTAATTACTGAGAGAAAAGCCATTGAGTGTAATGCTGCAATTACTGCCATGACTGTTGTTTGTGCCTCCATACACACCAGTGTGCAAGTCTTAACCCCTCAAACTCTTTAAAGGGGTGTCAGAAAGTGAGGATGGCCAAAATGTCTCACTTTACTCTCTTTGTCCTCACTCCAATAATCCAACTGCATACATTGGTCCTCACAAAAATAGTTGTACAAGTACACACACAACACACACACACAAACATGCATATTTTTAACACAAAAGCACAAACCCGTGAGCTACTGTTTTTGTTTCTGTTGTAAGTATAAAGGTCATTTCTCTTGTGCTCAAGCTCGCTTTGACAAAATAAATGTCTGTGTTGTAGTTGAAGGCACTATTTCTCTGAAGGCTCGTACACTAGCCAGACAATGAACAGAATGGAAATAAAGGAACAGGACGGAAATCAAGAGCGACAGTTAATATTCCTCAGTGACAGACTGAGAGTTAGCTAACACGGAGATGTCAACTTGATATCCATGAAATGTATTGCTAATACTTACATGTGTGTAATATTTCATCCAATAAACTAACTTATCATATAAGCATTATGAGGACATTGAAATGTACCGCATAAAAGAAATGACCAAAAACATTAAAAACAAACGGTTTTAGTCACATGCTCCTCTGCGTCCTCTAAACCACACGCCATCTTCCTACAGAAGCCCTGATGAAGATTTCACTGCACTTGTTTCTTCTATTTATTCACCATCATGTTTACAGCCGGAAAGATACACGTAACGACACGCTTTCAGCAAACAGTCTCATATGAGAAACATTCGTTCCTCCTAACAGCTCGGCTACAGTAATACATAACAAATAAGCCTCAAAACCGTTTTGCAGTGTCAGCAAGTGCAGCTCTTGAGGAAAAATGATCCTACATCAGTCTGTCAGGAGATATTCGGGAGCTCTCTGATGACTCTTCTCTTCCATCATGATTCAATTTCAGACAATAACTAGCTGAAGGTTTGAGCTCTTGTTAAAGAACCTCCACACAGATGATTTAACCTCGTCAGCAGAGCACCAATACAGCTCCAGTCACGCTTAACCGGCCTAAACCAACCTCATTCTACCTCATTCAGGGGTACTGAAACACACTGTGTATTTAGCACTCTACCTCAGAGGATTTACCACTGCGTTTCATCATATGGAAAAAACAGAATGCTTTGTAACAGTTCTGTTACTTGATATCAGAGAGCTGTCTGAGGATTTCTGTATGCATTCTGTAGAAATACAGCCGATCCTTTCAAATCTCACTGAAAACACCATTAACGCCTCATAGTGTTTTTATCATGTCCCACAATTCTTTGCAGCAGAATCCTCAGTAGTGCTCTACAATAACAGCCGGTCAGTGAGGCAGAGTGTTTAGGGTAATAAGGGCTAATTATAGACTGAATTTACTTGGACAATCCACCTGCCTTAATGACTAGATTTCTCTCTTTCAGAGAGAGAACAAAGAGTCAGTTCCTTTCCTGCTCCTTCTTCAGATGAGTGACAGTCTAAAGATGTGATCATTCGGGGGAAGACGCACCTTTAGTGGGTTCCGTGCGCTTGGGTTGGTCCAGCATGTCATAGTTTTTGTCATGCTCTCCATTTTTCCTACCTGAGTGAAGAAGAGGAAGATGAGAGTGAGAAAGAGAGAGAGGAAGAGCGGCTATTAGTGTCATGAGAGAAATGACTATACAGATATGAAAATGTCAAATGTCTTCATTGATCAGGAAGATCTCATTAACAAATAACAGCACACACGTGTGTCGCTGAAATGAGCTACACTAAAACAGCTGCTCACTATTTTAACATTGGAAGATGAAGGGGTGAAAAAGATGATGAAGAGTGGATGAGGACAGAGAGAGGTATACTGCACACTGAGGAAAGATAAGGAGGAAAGATAGAACAAGAGACTCACCTTGACTAAACCATTCCTCTACAGTCAGTCAGCCAGCGCAGCACAAGCAGCAGAGAATGAAGAGCAGGAGAGAGATTCAGAGTGTGTGCTTTCAATAGAACAGGATGTATAGAATGAGTTTAGAGTTGAGAAGAGGGTTAGTGACATTCATTTCCTCAAGTAAAGAAAGATTTACAAGAGTGTGTTTATCAGTTTTTACAGTTTCAGCTCACCTGGATATTCTCGACAGAACTGCTAGACATAATTTAAGTCACTGTCATTCCTCTGAGCGCAAGCATTCTTTTTAAATGTAAATTAGGCTGATTAAAGATTCTCCTTATTTACAATGCATCACTATTTCCCTGTCACAGTGACAGAGTATAGTTATATAACTTCTATAACACAACACTTTTAATGTGCAGTAAAGCACAAAAAGGGTCCTTGAGCTGCAGCTTGTCATCAGTGTGTCATCATCTCTGTTTACATGCATCTCTGCTCATTTGCTCCTTCAGGCTGTTTAACGAGTTTCTGTAACGGTCTCTTCAGGGAAAATCAACTTGCTAATTTTGGATGTGAAAGGGAGAGTTCACCCAAAAATATTGTGTCCACATAAGATAAAGTCATACAGGTTTGGAATGACATGCGGGTGAGTAAATGATGAAAGAATTTTCATTTTCGTGTGAACTGCCCCTTTAATGTAGTCGATGTGAGAGGAAAACATCTGGGCAACTAATTAAATAATTTGAACCCTGAAACGAGTGACTGTGTATGGAAGCTGCATGTGGACAACACTGTGCTGTCTCTGTCATAATTCAAAGTGCTGAACTGATACAATACTGCACCACAGACACTGAACTTACATCCACTGAAAGATAAAACTGATTTCACACTGAGCCACACAAGCATGTAAACCATGTGAGCCACATAAAGACTCAGATAGTTGCTATTATCTGTCTGCACTGTTTAAATGACGCTGGTTATATGCTGAGATGATGATGTCATCACTGAAGTGTCCTGCCGTTCATTATCACGATTCAGCAACATGAAAGAGCTCAATACTGTTACAGAAGGACACAGATGATGATGATGATGATGAAGAATTGAATAATGACCTTTGGCCTTCTTTCCTCCGAAGCAGTCCGCATCATCTCTCTTCTTCCTCTGAGAGCCAGCAGAGGCGGGGCCCTGAGGAGGCGAGGGGTCCTGGAACTTCTCAGCACCTGGAACCTCCTCGTGCACGTGGTAGGAGAGGTTCCTCATGATGCAAACACAGTTCTCCACAGACTGAACAAAACAATAAATCCATTTACTCTATGAAGCTATTTTTAATATTATCCAAAACACATCTGATCATTAAAACTACTTCTAAATGTACAGTATTATTATTTGCTACAATAACATAATTCTGTGGTCAAATATTTTAGTATTTGACTATTATCCCAGACTGATCTGACCTTATTCCTGTATAGCTGTGCTAGTTTCATGTCTGTTGTGGTCTCTTTCTTCTCAAAAACCAGAACAATATTAACTCAAATTAATAATGTATGTTCATTTATTTATTTATTGGGATACATCACTGTAATAAGCATGATAATGTACAGACAGTCAAGAATGACTGTAAAATTAAACTCAGAAATACAAGACCCCTCAGCTGAGGGCCAGGGCTCAGATCACATGTCAGGATTTATTTATATGTTATTGATTGCCTGACTGCAGGTTTAGCTATTACATCATAACTGTGGATTATTGCTATAGCACTGGACTGCTGTAACGCAGACGGGCTGTTCTGCAGCAAACACTCACTTTATTGTCCATGTTCTTCTTCTGCACAGCAGACTGCAGGGCGTGCAGCAGGGCGTCTACCAGCCCCTCACTCTCTCGCAGACGTCTGCGTGCTTCTGTGCCGTCTGAACTCACATTCCTGCGACACACAGCACAGCATGCGTCAGCCGATGTCATTCTCACTCATTATACATCACAGCACTCACACTCTGTTGGGAAAGCGACTTTATAAACTGACAAACTATAAATAACTCATCATTAACGTGGTATTGAAAAGGTAGTTAGCTACACTTCAAACTACTAACAAATAGTAGCTAACAACCTAATATAAACTATATATAATATATAATAAAGAATTATATATGATAAACAGTTCTTTTTGAAGGTAAAATCTAAACCAAACAAAAGAAACTAAAACTAACTATTTTAATAAAAAATAAATAAACAAAACAGTTGAATCTACGTAACTATATTAAACAATCTAGTCAAGTTAGTAGCAGTGCTACGTTTAGTTAGTTACTCAACACTGATTGACTAGTATGACCAAAGTCTGACAAAAGACAAAATCTGGCACAGTAAGAAACAGAGTAAAGCAGAATCTGACTTCTAGAAAGTTCTAGAAAGAAGAGTCAAAAACAGGAAATACTGCAGGACATTACTGACCACTGACCTGACCAGTAACTCGCACAAACACACTTACAGAAGCAATTCCTGACAGTTTACGACCTCTGGAGAATATTAAATACACAAAGACAATCATGTCTGAGCGGAGAATTGATGTTCCAATCGAATTAAACCCACATACAAGCCTCGTTCTGCCAAGATACTTTGTGCTACCCACCAATAACCACCTCAGACCAGCTCACAGATCTCAGATCAGCTCGTATCATCTTAATTTGTTACAGCCAGTGTCCTGCTATAAAATAAAAGAAGTGCCAAATACAACAGAAAGATTAGTGTTGCAGAACCAAAATGACAAGAACATCCACAATGAGCAAACACCAGGAGCCATCTGGAGTTCTTCATCTTTTACCCCAACAACTTTATTCCTGCCAGCTGTTTGGCTGTAGTTTTTTATAACTCCATTGCCAGGTTGAAATCCTACCCGTTAAAAACTCGCTCTGCAGACATGACTATCAAAAGACAACAGAGAAAAACACATTTTAATCTCACCCTCTGCCAAACAAATGAATCTCTTTCCAGCTAAAGACATTTGCAGTGAAGATGCCATGCAGATGATTATGTTTCCAGCTGCACATCTGTTGTGATTCTGGTCCATCGGGTGATGGATTGTGTTATTAAGGCTACCTGTTATTCTCAATTCCTGAAGGACAGACGGCACAAAGCAATAGTCAGTCTTCAGTTTCTTTTGTGTAATGCAGTTTGATGTAAAACCAGAGATTCTTACACGGCTTGAAATTGTTACAAACGTGACAATGATGATAATTGTGAAATTATAGCATATAATTCTCAAACTGACTCTGGTTCTTATGGCAGGATGCGGGGTTACCATGACGATATAAAGCCCTTTAATGACTGGATATCTTAAGAGCTACTAGAATCACCCTCAGAAGACAGACAGACTCTGTCTGCAGAGAAAGCTTGAAACAACAGCAGTGTGTTTATATACAGAACAGACATTAACAGCTGGATTAGTCTCGACACACAGTGCACAGAAATCGTATCTGGTAATTGCAATATGTTCCAAAACACAATCACATAAAAAGAACTCATGACACCAGCAGGTTTGCTGACCTAACACATTTTTTTGTCTGGCCTGTTTACATTTACGCAAGACACGACTCGTATCCAATACCTGTGTTTACAATACCCTTCTGAGCTCTACCGACTTCCATCTATGTTTAGACATGAGCTGTGTGTAACAGGTACAAAATGATAATGATTAACACAATCTGTCACAGAACGGTGATGTCATTACTAGCTGGAATTTAAATGCACATTTGAAAGTGGCTCAGATCAGATGCGAAAAGAAATCAGATGTGGTGCAGTTTTTTGTGTTTACACATGTGCAACAATATCCGATCTGTGTCAGATGTGGGGAAACTAATCATATTTTTGGTTTCATAATTATGATTCCCAGACTCATAAACACTTTCCAGGAGGACCTGAAGGCAGAAACAGGCCAAGCAATTCTTCACCAGCAAAGATAAGCTCTCAATACCTCAGACATCCTGATGTGTTCTTGAAGACGGTGGTCCACTCTGCATCGCGCGGCTTCGAGTCCTCGTGGGGCTCCTGCTCCCAGCCGGAATGAGGGATGATCACCTCGTTAGTCATCGCCTGGAGCCCGTGATTAATTATCACCATCTTCAGAGGCTCATAGGAGGACAAATTCCAGAGTGTTCCTGACAGGAGAGAGACACAGCAGGAGGAATAAAACAACAGAAAAGACAAACAGGAAATGAGTGTCACACTTTCAAAATGACAAGAGCTACACACTGAAGAGAACCAGAGAAGAGTGGCAGCACAGTTAGATCAGCTTTCACGTGCAGTGCAATACAAGAGCACAGATTCTGAGTATTCCCACAGGAAGCCCATTACAGAGCACGACTTCAAAAGAATGAAACAAAAAATAAACTAAAGTTTGTCAAATTTGCTTGAAGCCAACAACACATGTAAAAGCCGGGCTGTTATTTTCAAGGCAATAGAACAAGAAACCTTGTTCTGTAAGCCAGCAGATGTATCTACACCTACACTGTTAACACTATGCTTTGTTTTGTTAAACTGGAAAGCTCCAGACAGCTCCTGCAGTCTCTGGAGATACAGAGTGAGTGAAACTGCCTCCTCTTGGGTTCGTGAAAACAGCAGGTCATTACTGATGAAACACAAATGACTGACTAAGTGTTTACACACATCACAAACGTTCATACAGATTCAACGTAAAATTTTCTTCAGGTCTATTTCTGCTACGATAAACAGGAGACAAGAGGTCTAAAAACACATCACAGGTCACTCGAATGTAGTTTAGGCCTCTTTAAAGACCCTCAAAATAAACCTATTTAGTCCCTGATAATAACAGCATGTGTATTTCTATCGGTGAGCTCCATCACCTCTCAGGCTGTGACAGGCCCTTAGCCTCTGGTTACAGAGCAGATAACAGGCGCGGGGAACGTGGCTCTTTCTGTACAGGAGAATGTCTGTCTGGTAACGTGGAACATTTGGAATCATGCCTCATTACCGGCCAGTTCATGAGCTCAAGTGTGCTGTACTGTGTTACAGTCAGAGGAGAGGTACAGATCACACAGGCCAGTTCATTAACTTTAAACAGAGGCAGATATTAATAATATTAATTAATAATATGCCAGGAACAAGCATGCCAGGAATTCCCAAAATCTATTTGGCTTCTCCTCTATCGTTTGCAGGTTCCTGAATACCCCACAAATCTGAAGCAGCCAATGAGATCAGTGAGTGGCAGGCAGAACCCTGTCAGAGGTGCGGTCTGATTGAGTTTTCTCTATCCTGCCCATCACTGGAGCCTCTCAGATAATTCAATTTCCTGTGAGCAGCAGACATGCTGGTCTAACAGAACTTTCACTTGGTGCTGCTGTTACAGTTCTGCACTGCCCAACACTCATCACACACTGACTGGAGACACAGAAGCAGAGAAACAGAGAGGAAGAGTAAACCAGGCAATCAGCTCTGAAATGCCACCATACTCTGTGGCACAATAACTCTGTTCCTCATCCTGAAATGAATAAAAACAAACACAAATAACTGGCTGTTTATGGCACAAGCAGAAATGTGCTAGTGTTTTTAATGAAGTGCTTATTTTCCAGGTCAAGACCAGTCCTGCTGGAACACAGACCTGGAATCAGTAGGTCTATATGTACCTTTTAATCAAATGTGCAAAACTTGGCATGAGGCCTACACTAGTATCAGCCGAACGACTGCCAAGCATGACTAGATGAGACAAGAGTAACACAAATGAATGAATCATACAAGATTCAGGATGAACAAATTCCCACAGGGACTGTTTCTTGTCTGGAAAGCTGTGCTGTGTCTGTTACTAGATTGAAAATGATCTTTCTAAAATAATTGTATTCTGTTTCACATTCTCTCTTCCTTACACCCCATTTATAAGGGAAACACACTGGTGCTGTGCACGTTTGTATATATGTATTCACACACACACACAGACACACACACACAGACACACACACACACACACCACACACACACCTGTGATGAGCTCCCGCACTTCCATGTCATTGGTTTTCCTCAGCAGGCGAATCAGAGCAGGAATACCGTCACAGTTCTTGATGGCCACCTTGTTGTCATTGTCTTTGCCATAGGAGATGTTTCTCAGAGCTCCACTGGCCTTGCGGTGGACTTCAGATTTTGGGTGGTCCAACAGGCCCACCAGCACCGGGATGCCCTTCAGCTGCCTGACATCCTTCTTTATCTTGTCATTCTCGTAACACAAGTGCTGCAGGTAGGCGGCTGCATTGGACTTGACTGGGTCGATGGGGTGGCTCAGCATGGCGATGACCTCGGGCAGGTCTGGGTCTCTCCAGCACGGGTCTTTGCGGATGCTGTCAATCGAGGGGGAGCGCCGGCCGCCCATGTGGTCCAGACTGGCCAGACTGCCTCTTTCAGGTTGGGCGAGAGGCGCAGGGTACATGCTCTGGATGTATGGGTGGCTTTCATCGATTAATTCTGCCTCTCTGTGGTCCTCGTAACCTCTGTAACAAACACAGAGGAGAAGGTTTTAGTCAGAGTCTTAATCTGTCATCAGCAGAGATCAAATGTAGGCTAGGTCATTTCAGAGGCTAGCAACAGCAAGCTAGTTTTGAAAGCATAAGCTGCCATAACCTTCCTAAAAAACTAATTTGCATCTGTGTTTCTCAAGAGACGACACTTTAAATACCTTAAGCAAACAATCATCTGCTTACAATCATCCACAGGAAAACAAGTTCCACTTCTAGGTAACGGTAACCCACAGCGACAAATAAGCAAACAAACCAAACGAATACCTCACCTCACGCAGGGGCCGTTGTGTAGCGGCTCTTGAACACTACGTCCAGGCAGCGTTTGGCGGCTAGCTGTGGAATAATCAGGCTCCAGCTCATACAGTTCTTCATCATCAGGGTCCAGGCTGCCGCGCTCGTCCTCCAGGCCAAAGGGCTCAGGCTGGAAGCGTTCGGGCTGAGAACCATTGAGAACCACAGTACTGCTGCCTATAGGGACCTGCGGCTGCGCCACGTGCCCAAACTCCTCCGTTCGAATGGGAAGTGTGTAACTGTTTTCTGGCCGGTAACCTCCAGTGACCATATAGGGCCTATAGGGTCTATAGCTGACTCCACGAGAAAGACTTCCATAGCTGTCAGTCACATTTCCATATCCATCATGAAGAGCATAATGATGAAACAGAGCGTCTGACGTTTCATTGTAGGAGTCACTGTAATTGTTGTAGGTGTGCATGAGGGTGGAGGTGGCCTGAGGCGTCATGTAGCGGTTGCCATTCTTCATGTAGCGATTATCAATGGAGTCTGTGTAGCTCCCCAGCGGACTTATACCTTCTGGAAGGGGGAGGCCATCTGGACCCAGCGGCACCTGTCGAACCTTCTGTGTCGTTACAGTCTTGACCATCTTTGTCACCTACAATGACAGAACAGAACCATTTCAACAGAGGAACGAGTTTGATGGTCAGGTGTCACTCTGGTATTTAGTTTACAGATAAGTTACAGACAGAGTGAGTGAGATGAGGAGAGAGAGGCAGAGAAACACTCTTCACTGGTTTCGTTGCAGGTGGTGCTGGTGTTGATGGAGGGATGGTTGTGGCTGTGGGAGTAGTGGGTTTGGATTCAGTCAGGATCGCTGACTGGAAGGTGTTTTAATCACTCTGGTCACCTGTGGTGAATGTTATGTCAGTTCAGTAGCATGAAGCACAGTTAGAATGAAACTCCAATAAGAGTCAAAGGGAAACGGGTTAATGAAATGTTTATAAAGCAGGAATGTTTATCACACTGGCTAGTTAATAGTCCAGAACAGTTCAGAACTGGGCCAGAGTATTAATTTTTTATGAATTATCTAGCAAAACAAATTAAAACAAACATCTAAAAATACCTTTGAGACAAAACACTCATTTTGTCTCTCACAAAACAGCAACTTCTGCCTTTAATTGAACAACCTCTGACAGGAAAAAGAGTTTTGAACAGGAAAAACATAGACATTAAAACATGGATGGACAGTAAATTAATTCATCAATGTCAGCATATTTTTAACATGTGATTCTATAGTTATCCATATTTCTGAGAAAAGAGCAGTTAATATTCTCACCCTCAGACATCACGCAAGCGGACCACACACAGTCCCTCACTGCCGTCTCATGCCCGCTTACATGTCATCTATTTAAGAATATAAACTAAAACATTTTCCAGCTTATCTCTAAAGTTCATGTTGTTGTAGATCATTAGACGTGATGTTACGCTCTCCTCTGAAACCTGTTTCTTCAGCAGGTCTTTTGAGTCACTGTTTCATGACACCTGACAGAACCACACACACACACACACACGATGACAGAAAGACCTGTACCTCTGCACACGCTACGATTTCATCGCTCAGTTTGTTTACATGTGTAATTCACAGCCTGTGCAGTGTGTGAATGGTTTACTGGTGAGAATCCCAGTACAGTAGTAGAAGAATATTTGTCTTTCACTCGTGTGCACATCAGTTAATATTTGAGGTGTATTTGTGATTATAGCTGTTTGGTTGTGTGTGTACATTGATGTACAGTGTAATTCAAATCAGGATGGTGTAATTCAAAAGCACATTTTATAAAACACAAGAATATATTTAATATTTAATTCCGTTTCTTATGAAGTCTTTAGTTCATAATCATATTCCATTACTTGGTCCTGCATGTACCAATAGAGAGATGAACTCCAGACTTCACAAAAGATATTGTGAGTTTATGTCTGAGTGCCGTGTGTTGTATTTCCTTGTTCAAGAGCGTCACAACAGAGTTCTGTGTCCATTTACAAGTCTAATAAAAGCCTTTCTAATACTGGCATAAGATGTACACAGAGATAGTTCTATAGCACTATTTAGTTGGTCAGTGCTGTAAGCAGGGGTACCTTAGTCTCTGTGCGGCGTGTGGTCCCATCTTTAGAAGTAACCACGGAAACAAGAGAGGTGGGCGTGCCTGGGTCTTCCTCTATGGTTACTGTCTCCTCCACAACTTCCTGTGGCTCCTGCATCATAGCCAATGATGTCTGGTTATTGTGGCTCTGCTCCTGTGACACAAGCAGAGGTGAAAGGTCAAAAGTTACTAAAGTGGAACATTTTTTTAAATAGCCAACCAAAAAATTTCCCCCATCATTTACTCCTTCATCTCATTCCAAACAAGTATTTATTAGAGACAGATTTATTATTAATTGTTCAAATAAAGTTTTTTTCTTTTAAGTCAAAGGTTTATTGTTCTGGAACTGATGATGATCTTGGCGACTGATGAAGAACAACGTCTCATGTAAAGTGATTTATGTGAAGTATCTTATTTCTAATATCCCAGTGGCGTATGGATTAGTCACATACCGCAGAGAAACAGAGCTGTGATTAACTTTCTGACAGCTCATAATCAGCCCTGAGCAGAATCACAAACACATGAGGGATTTCTAAAGGGTCCATTAGCAGCCCGGTGAAAGCAGAGATGAATGCGCCTCGTTTCAGCAATCATGAATTGAAAATCGTGGCAAAACATGAATAATGGACACTGAATGGGTCCATAATGCAAAATGACACAATGCAGATTAATAAGAACAGAAACTTGTCTTGGTTCTGTTAATGTGACACAGTGCCACGTCATCTAATACTCTCATTCATGGATTACAGAAACATTCAGAACTTCTCCAGTAACAGTACTTCTCTGTGATATTTTTAAAGCACATTAAAACAGAAAATGAATCACAATACTAGACTATACCAGTCAAGTTAAAAATGAAATAAACATGCTGTTTACACAAACGGTAATCTTTATAATAATATACAGAAGCAAAATGGAGATCTTTTGCTTCTGTATCTGTGTTTATTTAAAGTATAAACACCTGACTATGACATCAGTACCATTTAGGAAAGACCAAGATGTGAAACGTTTTCATTTTCACCAGCTGTCCATAAAGTTGTTTTACCAGTGAAAATGCCCAGACTGGACTTTAAATGACGGGTATAAACCAAAAAGCCCCTCCAGCTGTGACCAGAAACCAACAGCCCCTCAGACAGACAGAGAACTGATGATCCGCTCAGCAAAATCTGCTGCTATAGATACCGGCTTTGCTTAACCCAGTGCTGTGTGTGTGTGTGCTCACATAAGCCATGGGGTTCAGAAACAGAACTAGTTGCACTCCATCCGTTCTAATTTTAAACAGAATGAAACATCTACAGACAGCAAACCACAGATAATTATAAATGTTTGGTATGTGTTTAATTCCTTAATTAGACTTTTTTTATTTTACACTTGTATTCTTGCCACGACAGTTTTGAATACAGAAAATGTTTTTATACAAAAGTTTTTAGGTGACGAGCGCAGATTCAAAGCTGTGAGAAGTTTCTGAGGTGAATCACAGAGCTGGTGTTCCACACCAACAGTCCAAAGAGTGACGCTAAAGAAAAGTTAAAGAAAACAACAAATATCGCTTAAGCCAAACGTTCACTTTACGTTTTCTACATGAGGAACAGGGCAATAATCTCATGATGTCACTGATGTGAATTTACACATATAAATATATGATGACATATATTATAATGTCATCGTGAAGTGCAGCCAATCTGATGTGATTAAATCAGTGACAGACTTCATGATTTTGTGTGTGTGTTTCAGGAAAACAATTGCATGCTGTCATGGAAACGCTTGCTGGTTTACAGCACAGCTTATACTGTGCAGCGAGATAAGTAAATACTGTGCAGTGCAGTATGTACAGTAATATACAGTGATACACACACAGAACCGTAAACTCAGTGTAATCTGTTCAGCTGTGCCTTGATCTCTTTGAGGTGGTAATGTGAAATCTGAGCACCAGTCCTGTAAGATTCCATATGCATCCTGTACAAAGACACAGTAATAACCATGTGTGCATGCCATGACCATGAACATTAAATACACGCCATGAGCCTCGCAGCACTTGAAGTACACTGTCATTTCATAATGCAATGCAACACTGAGAGAGAAACAAAGTGATGGCAGGGCATCATTACTGCTGATGTATTCCAGCCCACTGCCACTTTATTAGAGCAGAGTGGCAATGTCAGCACAGGTGTGTTTGATCAGAGGCAGATGTGATTTATAATCATACATTAATGGCTCACAACAACAGAGCTCATGGCTAATAAACCAGTAGCTGAAGCATAGATAATTCATTCCCACTGCTGCTGTATGCTGTGTGCTCTTCTATTACACCATAACAAAGCGTACATAACAGTCTGCACCAGCAGTGAGCTGCAGTACACACTCTGTATGAAACATCGCTGAATCTAGTTCAACACATCTAGAGACGTGCTAGAGAAACAGACTCGTAACATCCAAATGAAGCTAAGGAGGGATGATTGTGAGCTCTGAATGTCTCTGAGCATTGAGCAGTGAGATTTTGACTCCCGGTCATGCAGCATTCATGCAGCTGGTCCATTTCAACCCCAAAAAGATGCACAACACACATATGACTGTTGTTGTCTCATAAATATATTAATGAGCACAGAATATCTGAAAGTGTCTTGGGCAAGAGGATGTGTGGGTTTTTGCGGTACTCATAGACCTGGAAAAAGACCTGCAGTTTCATCATTCGAAGTTTTGAAAGATGGCAACGCGGCAAAAACCCATTTCAAATGCATCGCCACTGCAAACAACTGATTACAGTTTAAACAAAGGAAAACATCAGAGTCTATTCCTGTCAAATGCTGACAGTAGACAAGGACAATAAACAAACAAAATAATTTCCTTTGATATGCCAGATCAAACACAAAAAATGTCAATCTTGTGTTTCTTCATAACAGAGGTGTAGATCAAGAACACAATTCTGCTAAATGAGATTCTCAGAGAGAAAAAGAGGGGGGGGGGTTCCATTGAATTCAGATTAAACTAAAATCACAGCAGACATAACAGTGACAGTTTATTGTCATAAACCACAGAGTAATCTGGTTCACACAGCTGCAGAATACAGACAGTCCAGTTTCAGAATTACTCTCAGATGGACCAATTACATCATCATCAGAATGAAGCTGATTGGTCTAGTCACATAGGCCTGGCCAAGCTGGAATACCTGCATGACCATCTGTTGCCAGGCCAGTGGTTGGTTGCTGCCACCAGTGGTGCTGCCCGTCAGCCTATCAGAAGGCAGGCTGTCGTGTTCCAGCTGCAGGGAGACGTCGCTGCGTTCCCCTTCGAGGGCTCTGGTGAGACGCTCAAAACGATCCTCCTGCACTCTGACTGACACCAGGATGCTGGCAGCTGACGGCACATCATAGTCTTCCATAGTACCGTCCAGAATGATTCACTGTTTAAAGGGTTAATTGCAGGGAGAGAGAGGGACCCGGGGCACAAGACACAAGACACAACTCTTTAATGCCATGTATCCAAACACCAAAAATACAACAATATCCATAAACAAAATACTGCATTAAAAAATATTTGCTGCATAAATGGTCAACAAAACAGAACCAAACCAAATTCATCACACTCTGACATCATACAGACGGGCATGTCTAATTTCCATGCTAAAAGTATTCATTCATGCCAAGCACAAGCCTCAGACTTCACAAAGGTGATGAAATGAAGACAATAGCAGTGTTACAGAGAGAATGAAGAAGAAAGAAGAAGGTTCAAACTGAAGGCTGTGGGTTCACACACTGTTCACCTGCATACACACCTATCAGTGCAGAGACATTTCTCTAGCAGTACAGACAGGAGACGTGCCCTGCGGCGAGAGAGAGAGAGAGAGAGAGAGAGAGAGGCTGTAAAAGCAAAAGAAAGACAGAGAAAAGAAACCATAGGTTAGATAACACTGACTTTACAAACAGAATTGCTCTCTGGGGATTCAAAGTGGATGAGGAGAAAGAAATGAACGATACTAAGAAGGATAAATTAGTGATAAATGAAACCTCATGGACTTTCTCAACACTGTCTCAGAGAAAAGCAGATTGTTTGGGTCATCTGACGACAGGTGGAAAGAGACGGGCTGGAAAAGAGGGCCAGTGTAGTTTCATATTTAGCAAGAATTTCATGGAGCTGTTTTTCAATCTTGAATAAATCAAAGCCTCAACTGGACACACACACAAACACACACACAGTAACACAAACACATTATTCTCTATGGCACGGCTGAGGAGAAATGTGTCTCTCAGTCACAGCAGGAGATTCTCCACCGCACTTATCACGACCACTAGATAATCATATCCAGCTACACTTAAAAGAGTATGTTAGAAGAATTCCACGTCTGTTTTGGAGCCCTAAAGAGTATGTGTTATGTAAATAGTGTGTGTGTGGGATTCATATTTCATATTAATCATGAGTGTAAATGAACACACAGTGAGGGACATAAAACACCAGCAGAAATATGGAAGCAATGACATGTGTGATTAGAAAGAGACATGCACACAGACGGCAGAAAACAAACAAACAACCAAAATGCATGAGGAGGAACCAGAAGGCAATAATTAACGATCCTCCTCTTTCCAAAGCAATTAACAGCTCCTTAAAACACAAAACACCAGCAGTGGTAAGTCTTAGACACACCTCTTACATGTAGTGTATACAGTATACAAGAGATGAAGACCATCAGATTCTGTACTGATACACTGTATTTTACTTTCATTATGGAAGACTGGCTTTAAACACTTAAAATTAATTTTCAGGAGATATACGTTTAAAACACACTGTCTTTCTAATCCTGTAATACAACCCAAAACATGTATGACTCATACCGCACTCACTCATTTTGTCCAATAGGATACAACATAAACAAAATGCTATTGGCTATTTACAAACAAGGAGCAAACATGTCCAAACGTTCCGCCTCAACAACCTGTTTCAATAGAACTCTGTCAGGAAACAGGAAAGTACACTGGACTCAAAGTTTAAAGCCAGTTCATGTGGATTTTGTCTGATGATGGAGGAACAGACACAGTGGTGTAACTGATGAAATGATGTTGTGAATGATCGGACGAACAGAACGAACTGCAGACAAACATCAGGTGGTCACCTCTGATGTCAGCTGGGCTGTCGGGGTGTGAGTGGACTGTTGGGTTGTTGGAGGTGGTTAGAGTGTGCTGATCTGACCTGGAGCTCTCCTCCTGAGAACTTCTGTTGGGTTGTTGGAGGTGGTTAGAGTGTGCTGATCTGACCTGGAGCTCTCCTCCTGAGAACTTCTGTTGGGTTGTTGGAGGTGGTTAGAGTGTGCTGATCTGACCTGGAGCTCTCCTCCTGAGAACTTTAGCCTGAAGCAGAGAAAAGACAACATGCGCATCAACACACATTTGTTGCTGAAGTCGCCTCATTCTGTGTGTTGTTGATGTGTGTTTCACAATGCCATAGAAGAACCAGAGTTCAAATCCAGCTTGCATGTTTTGAGATCTGTGCTCACAGACTTTGTGTTTTGGCTTCTCAGCGTGAGGAACAGCTCAGATCTTCAGCTTAAGCAACACATTCAGTTCTTCTCACAGTTAAAACACATTTCAAAGATCAGATTTCTGAGAGAAGTTCATTCAAATGTCAACATCAGCAACTTCAAAGATCCCAGGCAACTGTTAAAAACCGTTGAAGTAATGTTTCGCTTCTTTACTGCTCAGTTCTTTGTTCTGTGATCTTCATGCAGCACTGCAGAGACTCTTCTCCAGCACACTTACTCTTATGCAGTTCATTCATCTCTGCCTGAACTTGAAGGGCAGACTTGCTGCTGGATTTGAGTGACGGGCATCAAAGGTGAGTTATGTCACAATACATTTGTTTATCTCATTCTCTGTGCTGAGACATGTTATTTAAACCCATGTCCTAAATACAATGACAAGATACCAAAACTGCATCATATAACTTTAGTACTTTAGTGAATAATCATATAAACGATGTAGGATATACGGCAGTAACCATTTACTGCATGAGGTTCCATTCATTAACATTAGTTAATGTATCAGCTAACATTACCATCATTCATTAACATTAGTTAATGTATCAGCTAACATTACCATCATTCATTAACATTAGTTAATGTATCAGCTAACATTAACATCATTCATTAACATTAGTTAATGTATCAGCTAACATTAACACAGTCTTCACAGTATTTATTCATCTTTGTTAATGTTAGTTAATGCGAATACAGTTGTTCATTGAACATTCATGTTAGTTCACTCAGCATTAACTAATATTAACAGATAACTGTTAATTAACTAGGTTCATGTTAACTAAGGTAGTTAACTAATGTTAACAAACAGAACCGTATTGTAAAGTGTTATCAAAGCGCCGTTCTGTAAAGCTGCGTTGAAATAATATTGTGAAAAGTGCTTTACAAAAAAATGTGAATGAATTAATTCTGCATATTTGTATCCACACCTTCAGGCTTTAAGATCCTCAAAATCACTCCACAGCTGATGAACAGCAACTATCAGCATATTCATACTGTATTACTTCAGAGACTGCTGAGAGACACAGGCCAAATAATGCATGAGGTTCAGCTGTCTCTGGAACACATCACTGAATTATATAAAACAGCAAATGTACGCAGTCAGATGTATTTTGAATACAAGACAGGGTATCATGCCGCACAAACCCTGCTGCTCTGATGTAAAGCTGTTCTGATGATCAGCACTGCATATGCAAATCTATACAGCAAACACAGACTTGTCTACCTAGCACATCAGTTCAGTTTTATTACAAAGATCTGTTTTTACTAAATGGAACTTCCATTAATAAACTCTGACATCATTAAGAAGAGAAATATGTGGGTAATTAAAGACAAGAAGATTCATGAAATGATTAATGACCTCTTAATGAATGGACTGCTCAAAAGCACTCTAGACTTCAGCTCAAACACACATTTGTTCTTACTGCAAGCATAAATGTGTCAGTATACACTTTGTGTACCATTGAAAATTGAACCTATGCAGGTTCAATTCCCAATGGACTGCAGAAGCTGTACGGTCCACTGATGACAGTATTTACATTTCTGAGTAGAAGAAAAAAATGTTTTCAGCTGAAAGTTTCCAAGAGCAGCCCAGGCAGAAAACAACCACCACCACCAACAACAACAGATGCTGCAGATGAAACCTTAATCTCCAGTCAAACACGAATGAGTGCATCGATCTTCATTCATCCACATGCTGAATCCCAAATATGTCACACAATGTGCAGGATCACAAGAAAATCCCCCTTTGATCTCACTGCTTCTCTTCACCATCTGCTGGAGAAGCAGCACACAATGCAAACGCCAGAGGCGTCCACAGCAGGCAGGCATAGAAGGAAGAGGACGAGAAAACGGCCATTTGCAGAACTTCCAAATTACATTTTCAAGCTGTTTTTTTCCATACAGTGAAGGTAAATGATGATCATGGCTTTCAAGCACGAAACACAAACATTACGTGACTAACAACTGTGACATAATAAGCGCTGAGAGATTCGCTCTCTCGTTTACCACCAATTCCTGGTTTGAACACAGTTTGAGTTTAGCAGGTGATCACGTGACCACTGAACGTGCTAATCACACCGGTGTGATCGCACGCGTCAAAGGGTTAAACATCGCTCACTGACTCTCACTCATCACACCTAGTTATGGCAAGATGTCAGTTACTAACTAGGTCTACACTAGTGAGTAGTTTATGTGAGAAAGGTTTCCATATTCAGTGACTGGCATCTCTAATCAAACAGAATTCCTGCAGTCTCACACACATTTCATAACGATTTCTTTGAAAATTGTTTAAATGGAAAGAAAAACTTGGACCTGAAATTACCTGAAAAGCATTTAAGTTCATAGAGGCCGCGTCTCAGAAGCTGATGGAACATGAATGAGACCAAAGTGCAGTACAACAGAGACGACATTAAAAAGCATTTGGAGGAATGTGACACAGCCAATACACTGAGCTCGAACTGAAGATTCTGAAGAAAACTTCAGAAAACTGAAGAAACACACAGCTGGTCGTAACTGGACTGGAAACAGTTTCAGAGATCACTTACAGTATTCATACATTCTGATGACCCCTCTGATAGACACACACGCCTCACATACATGGCCTGACATATTTATACAGAGAAGAACACAGGCTGGCACACCGCTTCTAACGCTGCTCTGCTGTGTGATGTCAAGCTAGGAGAAGACGCCTCGCTGGGCATATTCTCAGATACGTTATGAAGGCAAACAGCAATTACCCAGCAGGGTGTCATGCGGAGCTCCCTGATGTAAACTAACTCAGCCCCTTTCTACAACAGCACCAGTGACAGAACCCCTGAGCCTCTTACTGTAACATCAGCACTGACACTCTTACAGTAGCATGCACAGATATTGTACAGAACACATGTAAGGTAATGCACATATACATTTATATTTTCAAGAGTTTAGGGTACATAGAAACAATGCGAATCTGCATTAAAATTGTATTTAATTTAGATGAACAAAGTTCCACATGCATGTACACATGTACACATGTTATTCAACTGGCTGGAAAAAATTGTCTCAATAATGCCAGCAGAATTAAATTTACAGTGCTGTCCTCTACATGATCCAAAAGGTGCTTTACCCTCCAGTCTTATTAAAATACATAGTGCTGCAATTCTGTGTCGCGTTTAATAGTTTTTATTTTAGAGTGTACTGTACCTTTAAAGTCACACATACAGTGCACTGGCATAAACACAATCACATTTAAACCCATTTTGCTCCTTATCATCAGTTTAGTATGCAATTAATAGAAATGAAGCCCATCTAGAATAAGCTTATGTGCTGCACTTCTCGTATTTCTGACATGTGTATACTCTTCCCCATTATAATGACAGACACATTTACAGTCTGTAAAATCATACAGCATGTCCTAGATGATCGCTGTGTGTTCTGCAGTCTATACTCATGTGCACCAATAAACCTGCAGGCAGAGTGTGTTATGGTTTATGGTTTGAATTTGAGATAACATTATCATATTACAACTCCTCCTTTGTAATTTACTGTCTCGGTAAAAGCCACAACCCATTTCATCAGCAGTGATAAAGTTACGGTCTCTCGGTTGGGCTGTACAGGAGGAAAACGGTTTGAATGCAGGTGAAGCAGAGGGAACAGAATCAGATTGACAGAGGTTTAAACATTCCTCCACCTCATAAAGCAGATGAGAATTTACCCCACCTCTCTGAGTCTCTCTCTTTCAATGTCTCTCTCTTTCAATGTCTCTCTCTCAATCCCTTACATGAGCTCTTTTTTAAAATCTAGTGAGCTGCCTTGTTGCCTACTTAGGCGGCTGTCATCGGTGTCAGCAGACTAAATGAAACGGACAGATTTAGGCCAATCTATATCCCAGCTAACAATTTTAGGTTGTAAGAGCACTTTCCTAACATTTCTATTAAGTTACAAAAACATATTATTTGGAACGTTTTACGAATGTTTAAAACATCCAGCTTTTTTTAAAAGCTCTATTAATATTACTGCTTAAGAATGTTATTCAATCATTTAATTTGTAAGGTTTTCAAAATGTTTCACTAACAACTTTTTGTTTTATGATATAACCTTACAAACACTTTCTTCTAATGTTACTGCAAGAACGTTTTTGATCATTTGAGAGAACGTTAGACAGGAAAGGCAGCAATTCCAAGTCACAATTTCAACTCGGGTTAAAGTGAGAAAAGCAATAAACAACAATCTGGGTTAACATTGTGATAATGTCTGTTTTTAATTTTCTATAATGTCTCTTTCATGTCATTTTACTGAAATACATTACACAGAGTTAATTATTGTAATCAATAAGTATATTTATAATCATCTTCTTATAATCATCAGACGTGATGCCATCAAAAAAAAATCAAAAATCGGACATCTTAGTAGGTACCATAATTGTAGAAGTTGACACTCATGACACCCTAAAATGCTGCCTATGGAGGGAGCTCGCTGATGTTTGGAACAGAACAACTGCAGTGCTGCATCCACTTGCATTCAGCTCCAGCTGGTCTGGGGTTCCTGGCTCCCTCTCCTCCACACACACTGGACTGGGCTTCAGTGTCTGCCAGGAGCTGGTACATGCATAAAGAAACACTGATAGGAATACTGACACTGACTGAGGCTTCCTTTCATTTCCTGCCCAGTCTAAAGCACCAGCAGAGAAACATTTATCTGACAGCTCCTTCATGAGAGCATTCAGAGAAACCTGCATGAAACTCAGCACAGACTCAACGTGAGAGTTAGACAGAGTTTCAGGAAAGACCTCAACAATGTCACAAACTGAGCTCAGATCAAGTCTTATATTAAAAGTCAAAAATATTAAAGATTTCAATATGAACTTAATCAAATTAATATAAAATCTTATCTTGGCATTCAATCTGCATTTATTTTATAGCTCTGTATTTTTAATGTATTTACAACAGTGAATTTGTCGACATCATTCTAAACACTCATTGACTCGCACATGAAACACTCCCTTTATCACATTTATATCCTGCAGCCATTACACCTAAATAAACCAATTAAATCCTTTGTTTTTAAACTGCATTATGATGCATGTAAACAACGAGGTCTTTTTTAAACCTCTACAGCTAAAACTGAGTAATTCTATTATCTCCACAAAACACAGACCAAAGACATTAGCATATAGGTGTTATGTGATTTATTGCTCTGTTTAAATAGAGACAGTACAAAAACACGAACACAACAAAGCATCTTATTTACAGTGGACAGACACTTTTATCCAAAGTGACTTACAGTACATTTGAGCTATACATTTTATCCTTATGTGTTTTCCCTGGGATTCAAACCCACAACTTTTTGCACTGCTAATGCAACACTACCAGTTGAGCTACAGGAACAGTAGTCCTCAGACTACCAACCGTGCTTACCTTAAAACTTAACTAACATAATATACTCATACAAACATGCATACAGAGTCCCACCCAAGGGAAAAACACAGAGATGAGACAGATTCAGAGATGCAGAGTAGATTAGAGACAGTTTCCATAATCGGGACACTTCATTAACATATGAAATGAGCTCTGGGCAAAACTGAGGGGCTTACATTCCTCTGTTATTGCTCCAGAGAAAAGCTACTGGGGGTTAACAGTCAAAGCTTTAAAATGATGCAGAGAGAAAGAGAAGCTTCAGAGACCACCAATCAAAGCAGAACTCCAGCTCTGAAACTTCATAATGATTTACAGTTTCTAAAAGTGCGTTCTGTATGAAAAGTTCATCAAACTGTAGCACACTGTATGTAGAAACCCTTCCCACGATCCCTCACTTCAGACACTCTTCAGAGAGAGAGAGAGAGAGAGAGGCAGACAGATGATAGACAGATAGACAGACAGGTGCCAACTTGTAGAATGATTCTCCATGACATCATAATTGATCAATCTTTTTATTATGGTAAGGTGGAACTAATATTGACTATCTAATGGCCAATGATCCAATCAATTTCCACAGGATGAAATCAAGTCCCGGCTTGCATTTTTCTCTCATTCCTTAGAGAAGAAACACCCATCAAGACTTCTTGTGTCTTGACTTTAACATTGTGGAAGATCTCTGAAACAGTCCACAGAAGCAGCAGCAGCTCACACTCAAGAAATGCCCTTCTGATGCTCGAACCCTGCCAGGACTCTTCCTGTCTGCTGGAGCCCTTCTGCAGTCTGTCAGCTCTCATCTATCTGCCTACATCACAATGTTATGAGCTGTACATGCTGAAGACAAACAAAACACACACACACACACACACACACACACGCACACACACACACATTATTTCTCTGGTCTGCTCTACAACACTGTTTTTCTCTTCTAATCTACAGTTCCAAAATCTGATGAAAATAAGCAATAAAATGCCAGCATCTCTCCTTAAGGCACATCACAACAAAGAAACAGTATGACATTTTTATAAGCTATAATGAAACAAGCAGCATCTGAAATTCTCTGTATTTCAGCAATCCTCTGACAAGCACAGCTGTTTAATGTGACAGCTCAGCCTGACTTAAACTCACCATCTCAACTAAGGTGAGAGAGTTTTTATAAACAATACAGTTTAAATGAATGAGAGAATCGGGTCAACATGTTATGAGGTTTAAAGCTAGTTAAGTGAAAACAGATATACATGTGCACATGAAAGTCAAGTTATCATCGACCTAGTGTGAATCCACTGAAATGTCACCAGTGAACAGAGACTGCACAGCTTAATGAAAGGATATGAGGAAATAAGTCAATAACACACTGGTGAGATATACCCACCCACTGCTTCATGAGAAATCACTGAGGGCTTTATGAAGTTAAAGCTGCAATGTGACACTTGTGCCTCTCTGTCGCCATCTCTGTTTGAAACATAAACCTGCAGGTTACTTTACATACGTTTTCATTCTGTATGTTGAAGTCAAATGAAGCCATACTGACATTTCCCGGGAAATCAGACCCGACAGCGCAAATGATCAATCATGATGATAAACGTCAGGCTGAACACTGATCTGTCATGTACTTGCTCAATAACTGGTTTTGTTTTTATTTCTTCAGAAAATGTTAGAGATTGCAGCTTTGAAGTTACTAACGTGTACGTTTAACTAAAGTGTTATTATCTCTAAATGAATATATCGCAGGATTTCTTATATTCTTATAAATAAAGGTACACAGAACAAACTCTTGTCAGCACTGCGCGTCACAGCTGCTGCAGGATCTTTACCGCTGCACGAAATAATGACAGTATCTTGTTTCAATCACTGACCGATGATAGTCATAATTTAACAAGATCACTGTCAAATTAAAGGGCCACGCGTCGTTGTGCACTTGTGTCACTACCAAACTGCCTATAAACAACGCACATAAACACCAGTTGTATACCAAACGACGCATATGCAATATCCATTAGTATCAGTGCAGAACTGTATTCAATGATACCGCTGCAGCAGTGCACACAGAACCCACGGGTTTGTGAAATAAACTTTCTAAAGGTCGATTAATGATCATCGTACAGAGGTGCAGATGAATGAATAATCTTACCTCCTGTCGGTGTGAGTTATCGATCAACTTGTCAACAGTATCGGATGATGATCCACGAGGAACTTGACGCATCTTTGACGGATCATCAACTCTCTTCTCGCTTTCACCAGCCAATACGTGCAGTTATACGCAGTAAACGCAAATGCCACGATGCTTTCCATGTAGACAACGAAAAGAAAGCGTCACTGTTTTTGGACTCTTCCGAGGGTTGAATGCACTGAGCGGACCGTTTATTGCGTAAAGCGTTACATTTACACACGGTCAAAATAATCTTTACGCCGCTATCTTCACATTTCCATTAGAATAAACTAGATATAAAGTAAATATTTTCTGTTAGGTGTTCGCCAGATAAACAAGTTGTCTCGTCACTCCCTTACTATGGGTACTAGCAAGGGATTTAATATAAATGCTGGTAACTGAGTCTGTAGTACCATTAACAACATAACACAGACTGACAGCACATATCTAATAAAGACGCCAGTAAACCCCGCCCATGTGTCTCCGTTTATTGGCGAATGTTTCAAAAACAGCCTTTTCATTGGTTAAATAGCTGTCACTCAATGTCTGTGCCATCAAAACCCTAAATTTGACAGAATATTGATATTTAGATATTTCTAGTTGGCTTATATGGAGAGGCGCTTTTCTGCTTTGAAGGCTGTCTTTAGAGAGAGCAAAAATTGCTCGAGTGCATCAACCATTGCAGATCAATCTGTGAAATCCCCAAGATATCACATCTGTCTCTCTCTCTATCTCTTCTCTCTGTCAGTCTGTCAGGTTTTGCAGGCTGGAAACACAGTGAATGTGACTCCATGTTCTTTTAAAGCAGGTACTGCAAGTTTTGCCTTTGCTGAAAAGTAAAGCATGAGGGGGGTGCACTGACACTGTTCTGTGATCAGCACTATTCGGGGTTCATCAATAAGGAAATTTGTGTCAAACGCAATAACACTGATTGTAGCTGACAGTGACGTGTATTGTGTGATGCAGTCTTCATTTCCTGGGTTACTGCAGGCTGATTAACAGAGATGAGGTCTACAGCAGCCGGCTAAAGAGGCAGACATGTGGGGCAGTGAGATATTCAGTGGTAAGGAAATACGTACAGTTGAAAAGTGATGTATTTCTTACATCTGTTCTGTCATCTGGGGGATTATATTTGCCCGATCATCTCTTATTTATAAATGGATTATATGGGAAGGCCTCTCGCAGCCCCAAACACAGAATGAAAGATGAAACAGATCGAGCGGATACAAGAGCTGTGGAGAGTTTTATTCATTCGTTTACCCTTTTAATATACAAGAACATTGTTAGCTTATCAACCACTAACTATCATTCCTCAGCCACAAAAGACAAACTGATATATGAGCAGATTTACTCTGAAGAGTTACAATCAGCATCTGTGCTAAGATCAATACAGCTGTTCCCTGTAAATAGAGATGAATTCTGTAAATAGAGATGGATTCTGTAAATAGAGATGATTCTGTAAATAGAGATGATTCTGTAAACAGAGATGAATTCTGTAAATAGAGATGATTCTGTAAACAGAGATGAATTCTGTAAATAGAGATGATTCTGTAAATAGAGATGATTCTGAAAATAGAGATGAATTCTGTAAATAGAGATGAATTCTGTAAATAGAGATGGATTCTGTAAATAGAGATGATTCTGTAAACAGAGATGAATTCTGTAAATAGAGATGATTCTGTAAATAGAGATGATTCTGTAAATAGAGATGGATTCTGTAAATAGAGATGATTCTGAAAATAGAGATGAATTCTGTAAATAGAGATGATTCTGAAAATAGAGATGAATTCTGAAAGGATTTATTTGTTTCTGTGCAGGATGTTACTGGTAATGTTTCATATGATATTTCAGCCATTAAAAGATTTATGAGGTTTTGGTGTCAGAGTCTTGCTTTGGGCTTTTACAGATTACAGTTACAGGTTTCATACACAATGATTTTATCTGTTTTGATGCTTTGTTTTTTATTAGTAAATGTGTTGGTTTTCATGTGGGTGCTGATGAAACTGAAATGCAAACTTAAATATATACTATATGTTACATAACTGATATAATATCTGTATACACAATGACAAATAACCCAAAAATAGATGTAGTTTGTTTAATTGTGTTTTAGCAGGAAGCATTAACTGGATTTTGTGCTGTTAGATGCAGGGCCAATGAAGACACATTGTGTTACTATGGAAACAGGGGCAGCTCAGAGCCCATGCATCTCAAAGCTCAAAAACTGAATGTAATTTCAAGTCATTTTCTTCCTGATGGTTAACTTGGGTCATTGATTGAAAACCAGATGGGTAACTTCCAGTCTGGTTTATAAACTAGATCATTTAATACATGCTGTGATGATCTGCCTGTTTAACAGAATAGATTTAAGAGAATCAGATTTAAATCAAAATAACAGCATGATTTGGCTGACATCTGCTGTTCTCAGAAACACCCCGGATCCAGCACAGGAGAGTCAAGGCATGGGCTACAGTCAGGCCATGCTGCAGTGTGTGTGTGCACGCCAGGATATGGCACAAGGTCAGAGTCCCACCACGCTGTTCCCTCCCTCACAGAGCGATGCTCTTCTATTTAACATTCTGTTTTAAAGGTACAGTAAGTGTTTTCATGCTTGTATCTGTCTCTCACAGGACCAATACAGTGATCTTCATCGACAGAGGGAAACATGAGCTTTACAGAGCGCACCATGCTAAATGGTGACATCACCCAGTGGAGCACCAATAGCTTTCAGTTCAGACTGCAGGAATGAGAGCCAGACGCCAGGCTGAGAGAAAACCTCACGCTGTGCCTTTCTGCAGCAATCTTCTGTTCAAGCCATGAAGCGCCTGTATTTCTAGGACTTTGTTGTGACTCTCCTGCTAAAGCAACAGGGTTCAATTATGACTGCAGATCTGTTTTGAGAGAAAGCTTGATTGCACTTTGTTTTTATTTCTTCTATGTAATTTTGCTTTCTACGTTTCCTCATAATGGGAGGTGATTATGTGTGCATGCGATTCTCTTTGTATTTTTAAATTATGAAGGCAGAACACTATGAAACCTGAGAGACAATGTTGGTCCTCAAGCAATGAATTCACAGAACTTTTGTTTATCAGCTGTCATTCGCATGAAATGTCGCTGGACAAAAAATAGTAGTAGTTCATAGGTGTTGTAGTTCTTTAACCGGAAGTACACTACAATAACAATAAACACGCTGCAGGAGAGAGACGACAAATCAGTTGTCCACGCTGTGGACCTGTTTTATATAGAATTTGAAGTAAATGTATAAAATATGTCTAAAATGTAAGTCAAGGTTGGCTTTTAGCTCACAGAACATTTGTGTTTAATTTTCAAAATTCACCAGATAATCTGATTTATAAATGGTTTGAGTTTTGTCTGTATTTATGCATGTGTTGATCTTACCTGTTAGGAAAAATGCTGTTAATAGATTCATTATAACATGCAGAGAGTATTTAGAGTCTGTAAGGGTAACGGCACTTATCATTAAAATACACGCGTGAAATAACTAGCCACAAGCATAAATAGCAGGAGCTTAGGTCTTAGTTTTTCCACTTTTGAAACGCATCATCTGTTTATTCAGAGTGACAGACTGACAGAACCTGATTTATATATGCAATTTTTAATTGTAAGATTTATGTTCTCGTATTTTTAGTTTATTTTTAATAATTGTATTCCATCACCAGAAATTACCTGTTCATGCTTTATTATGCATTAAGAGGTTATAGTTATAATAAACAATTGTTTAAAAAACTAAAAGTGTTTAGTTTGGCTTGTGTGTTTGCGTCAGATTAACTGCTGTGTGAATTAAACTATTATTTACAAAAGGTGGAATCATACAGTAGTTACGGACGCACATTAATCGAGCCGGTTGGGAACCTTTATTTTGAAATTACGCATCATTGTGTTTTGGATCAGTGATTGGATGAGCGGATTGTCTAACAGGAAGTGTGATACTAGACCGTAAGGCCGCATTGTCACGTGTAAATCTTCAAGATGGTGAGTAGTAGTAATAGTAATTTAATTTCTCCAATAAACTCACTTTATGGGTTTAGTGCAACTTTACAACTTCATTTATTTGAGGTGAAGCCAGTCAACGCTAGCTGTTCGTCTTATGTGCTTAATCTGGGTATGAATTATAAGTATAAACAGCTTCCTCAAAGAGAAGAGAGGCTGCAGTCTTCAGATATGTCATAATAACAAGTAAACTTTGTTACTTTAAACCTCTAAACCTTGAGAATTAAGCAGACATTAATTCTGACTTTAAAGGCTTTCAGTTTGGTTGTCTGCTGGGTTTTCCTCTTGTACAGTTAATAACTAACTGTGTGTTACAGAGATCATGGTTTCCCTTGCTTTTATATTATTGCTGAACTGTGTTTTGTGATCTAGCTGCGCCGAGAGATGAGACTGAGGAAGGAATATCTGTACAGGAAAGCCCAGGAAGACAGACTGCGCACAATAGAGGAGAAAAAACAGAGGCTGAAAGCATCTTTAGATGGTGAGTCTCTGTCATCTCGTCATGTTCTCTTGTGTTAACTTTAAAACCGTGAAGCTGATATCATATGAGCTGATCACATTGTTTGATCACTCATACTTGCAGAGAATCGTCTCATTCCCACTGAGGTTCGTAAGGAGGCGTTACAATTACAGAAGCTGCTGGAGTTTGACGATGAGGGTGGAGAAGGTTAATAGTCATCTTCATTTTCTTTACGTATGTCAGAAGTTTGTTTTACTGTCTGCCATAAAAATGTGGAGTTCTTCACATTGTTTAGGTGTCAGCTCTCATATGGATGATGAGTACAAGTGGGCAGGAGTGGAAGACCCCAAAGTCTTGGTCACAACATCCAGGGACCCCAGCTCCAGACTCAAGATGTTTGCCAAAGTTTGTGACATCACTTACATTTATTTTCTCTTTAAGTGGAAGTGTTTTCTACAAGTTTGTTTTGAATGAGTTCTTGTAGGAACACAAATGTATTACATTGTCCTCCAAAAGGCTTTTTTGTATTTGTGTTCATGTTACCATAGTGACGAAGGGGAAGCAGTTTTTCCGCAGCGTGTAGAGCAGTGTTGTGATGTGGCTACATCTGTGGTCTTTATTTTGTTGCAGGAAATTAAGCTCATGTTCCCGGGGGCCCAACGTATGAACAGAGGAAACCACGAGGTTAAGACATTAGTACATGCCTGCAAAGCTAATAATGTCACTGACCTTGTCATGGTTCATGAGACCAGAGGCCAGCCGGGTATGTGCTGTTTTATGAGTATTTATGCATTATCTGTTCAGGTATCTGTTCTGTATGTGTTCAGGATATGCTTACACGTGTGCACAGTTTACAAATACCCAAGTTAATATTTGTTGTATTGTGAAAGCTGGTCAATTGCACTATTATGATGTTTCGTTCTATACCCTCATACCCCTATACCCTTTTTAATACTGTGCCACTTTGGATTATGGGTAAATAAATTGGTAAAATGGGTAAATTGTTCCATGTGTGATATGCAGAATCTTGATTTTTGTATTTTCCCTCTGTAGATGGTTTGGTCGTATGTCACCTTCCCTTTGGGCCAACAGCCTACTTCACATTGTATAATGTGGTAATGAGACATGATGTTCCAGACATCGGCACCATGTCTGAGGCCTTCCCTCACCTCATCTTTCATAACTTCACATCACGTCTTGGCAGAAGGGTAAGATTGACACAGAAGAAAAACTTCTGAATGAAGTCAGTTTGTCATCTAGATTATATGATACTTTCTGACATTTTAAACATCATGAGAAACGACACTTTATAAATTAAATGGATTAGTAACTTCGCTTAGAACACGTTTCGCATTTTTATGTATTTCTTACTCTGCTCTTAATATTGCCATTAAAAATACTAAAGAGCATCATAATTGTAATAATAACTGAGTTTGTAGATAATAACAGTTGATGTGTAAAGCTCGTGTTTTCTGTGTAGATATCCAACATCCTTAAGTATCTGTTTCCTGTACCCAAAGATGACAGTAAACGTGTTATTACGTTTGCAAATAAAGATGATTTCATCTCCTTTAGGTGAGTGGGGGTATTGACTTTTAAGAAAGACACGTTGAGAATATAAAATTGGAATATGTGGACATTTTCGTTTTGTCCTGACTGGTCAAATATGTGATCAATTTTAGGTTTGATTGAAATTACTTTGTGTATTGCAGACATCACACCTACAAGAAAACAGACCACAGGAACATAGAGTTGTCAGAAGTGGGTCCTAGATTTGAAATGAAATGTAAGTGAAAAACAGATGTTTTAAGTTGATGTTATTGCAGCTTGATAAACTGTGTTTATGCTCATATTTGTTACAGTGTACATGATCAAGCTGGGCACTCTGGAGAATGAGAGCACTGCTGATGTTGAGTGGCGCCATCATTCCTACACCCGCACTGCCAAGAAGAGGAAGTTCTTGAGTGTCGAATAGCCAGAAATGTGTCCGAAATGTGTGTTGTTCTCAGCATGAACATTTTCTATT